>JBAMBO010003984.1:0-89565 GCA_037044535.1 Lordiphosa magnipectinata
AAGTATTTAATAAATTAAGTGAACTAATTAAGTTTAAAATAATGGACTTTTCGTTGGTTTTTGGCTCGTAAATCTAAGACCAAGCATCATCACGTACTACGATTTAATTATTTGAGTTACTAGACGAGGACGACAATCTATTAATGGGGGATATATGGGGATAATATAATACCAAATCTTCGGCAAACATTTGTTCTTTCTGTTTATTCCTTACCTGGGCCAAATTATACGTCTTAGAAATTGAACTTTACCACTTAAATCATTCTTTTATGAAATTCTTTTTTAGGATTAGGTGGAATTCATCACTTCTTAATTATGTGAAATAAAAAACAAAATAAAATCCATAAAACTAATTTAGCTTTTGATGGTATAACTTGAATATTTTTTTGCGTCAGAGATTTAAGTATTTTAAAGTTTGACTTGAGGAATCTTAAAAATTCCGTTTTTTTCCACAAAGTTTCGCTTTTCTGATTTGCTAACTAACAAAATTCGCATATTTACATAGATATTACATATAAATTAATATGAAATGATTTCTTATTCCGTTAGTGTTCATGATGTAAAAAAAACTGCCATTGCCAAATATGTAAATTCTCTTAATCTCTCGTAGTAACAAATCCTTAAATGTATCTCATATTAATATTAATAGTCATAACTGTAAATTATTGGCATATCTTTTATTCAAATCAATCAACATCTTCTTTATCGCTGAAACTGGTTTCTTACATCATTTTTCTTTGATAAACATTTCATAATTCCCCATCGAATTGCGGGCACAATGAAATGAATCAGCCTAGACTTCCGACACCAAGCCAATTATAATTGGGCATGACAATTTGTTGGACATAATACAAGAAGAGCAACAAAAAGCGTTTCTTATTATCAATTATGGAGTTTCACTTTTCGGTCAACAAATTTTGCACTTGACCATTATTATGCAAGCCCTAGTCAGTGTTTGTTGATAAATGAAGATTGTATTTTGCATTCCTCTCACTATTAAAACTAACGTAAAATATTAATTTGGATATTCAACAGTTTTGGGTATAAAAATAAGCACCCAGCTTAACACAGAAGGCAGATAGTTTTTGTTACAGTTCTGCGGCAAAATAGATGCACTTGTTCGGTCAGAAGTCACCCACGGCATGGGAGACGAATTCAAACTGCCGATCAACGCTGTTCTCCAACTCCAGCGAATCGTCAATGAAATGCATTTCCACATGCTCCCGGAACGCATTAAACGAGACTTGACTCGAGTACTGCTTGCCGCACATGGGACAAGTCTTTTCCATGGCATCGGCATCAGCCTTTATTTTCTCCTGAACGATGTTTAGCCGCGAAGCAGGCGGCGTTGAGGCTGCATAGCCGTTCTGTTCGTTGTCATAATATCGCTTCAGCTCGTTATTAAGGCTCTCATCAGTCTCCAGACTCTTATCGGCCATTTCCGGCTTGTGGGCAGCCTTTTGAGTGCACTCTGGGCAGGGCTGCAGCGCTACATAAGATACACAATAAAATAGTTGATGCTTGTCAAATATAGCGTATGAGTCAGAGCCTTACCAATGCGTGTCTCCAGCAGTGTGAGTGCCGAGCTGAGTTCCTGTTGTTGCTTCATAGCTTCGCGGCGCAAGTCCTGCAAGCCTTCCATGCAACGTTTGGCATCCAAATTGGCATCTGATTCCTCCGCCTGCAGGCCATAGGGATAGCCCATCTCTGTGTCGCCTGCTCCAAAATCATCGAGTGCAATCTCCTCGAGACTGATGTCACGCAAGCCATCAGAGATCATTTTCTGACGAATTTGAGGATTTGGTGAGTGCTGGGTGAATGTTTTGGAGCGTATAAGATTCTGATTGGCACGCGAGTCTGAGGATGCCTCCTCGGCTTTTGCAGGGGTCTGTGACAGCTGTTGCTGCTGATCCTTTGAGATCTGTGAAAGGCGTGACCACAGTAGCCGATTCTCATTGGAGACCATGGTAATGTGCTCTTCGAGCTGCTCCTTCTGGCGTTGCAATTCGGTCACTTGTGTGCGCAGGGACAGCTCATCGCCGCTGTCTGTCTGAACGCCATTTGATTTGCTTGTATTTGTGCCCTCACGTAGACGTAGACGTGCGTTCTCCTCCTCCATGCTAGACACACGGCGTTGCAACTGAATGCAACGCTCTTTAATTGTGTTCAGGGCGACTTGCAGTGCATAATTATTGTTATTGTTCATTTTGGCAAATGCATTCAGAACAACAATTCAATTTCCTGGGAATTTCGTTCGATTTCAATGTTTGTTTTGTGGCGATTCTATTAGTGTGACCGTATTGCAAATGATTATACACAGGGCTGCGGACCAATTTGGAAGTGATATAATTACGGTGTAATTAAAAGGATCATTATAAGCTGAGTCTTAATTTTAGAGCCTTTTAATCCAAACGAACTTTGCTAGTGGCCATTGCAAATGTTAAGAGGCCTGCAGCCCTGGTTCTAATGGTGTGCTCAGCGAACTAGTTCCGCTCCAACCCAAGTGTGTACACAACACCTTCCCCCAAATCTTTTCGTTATTATTATTATGGTTGGCTCCAATTATGATGGTAAACCAATTTCACTTTACATATTATCTTTGCCCACTTACAATTATATACCCCTTATCTGTACAGTGCTGCGGAAGCAGGCCCGCTCATTGGAGAACGAAATCGACCTGAAGCTGGTGGCCTTCTCCAAAGTGGGCAGTAGCAGCAGCATAAGCAACAGTTCCGCAGCTGACACATCACCTCTCTTGGGCGAACATGTCTTTGACTCACTTTCCGCAGAAATCGAGCAGATGCTGGAGAAGGTAAGCACCATAATACCCAAGTCGCGGATAACTAGTGAATCATTACCCATCGCCTCGTTCCAGTTATCGGCACTCAATGAGTCCATGTCGGATCTGCCAGCAACAGGTGCAGCTGCCATGCACACATTGCAGCGCCACAGAGAGATACTTCAGGGCTACAGGCAGGAGTTTAACAAAATTTGCGCCAATCACACCATGCGGATTGAACGTGAGGAGCTGCTGCGTGGCTCGGGACTGGCCACCAGCACCGGCAGCCCCTCAATTTCGGGGCTTAGTCGTCGCGAAATGTACATGAAGGAGAGCGGCCATCTGAGCAGCTCCAGTCACATGGTCAACGATCAGATTAACATTGCCATCGAGACGCGAGACAATCTGCATGCACAGCGTCAGGCCTTTAAGCGGCTACAGACTCGCTTCAATGACATATCCAATCGTTTTCCTTTGATTTCCAGGTGAATTTCAATCATATTTTCTGTGTTCTCAAATAGAGGATAAGTTTTTATGCCATCTTCCATTTCTTGCAGTCTCATTCAGCGCATTAATATCAAAAAGCGACGCGACTCTCTTATTCTGGGTGCCGTCGTAGGATTTTGTGTCATTTTGTTATTGGTGTATGCTTTCAACTAAAACAATGTCCGTGTCCAAGGGCAATCCAAAGATGAAGCTCGACTCAACAACCTCTGACATCGGCAATAATCGTTTACTTTTAGCCATCTCTTGGTATTTGTGTATAATTAACTTGTGATAGAAATAAAATTTAATATTTAAGACAATTGTGCAAATGTGACTTGGAGCGGAAGGCAGAAAGAAAGGATGGATAAGGAAGGAGCAGTGCCAAATGGATAAGCAAATTACAAAAACGAGAAGCAAGAAAATTACGATTTGAACCCCGACAACCAAAGTAGACCAAGTACACTGGAACAGGCTCTCAACCTAAATACCTTATGTTAAATTGTAATTGGGACATCAGGTAAGACGTTGCGGAATCGCATCTAATGGGGCAAGTTCTAACCCTTGAACATCTAGATTAATTAGATCTAATTAAGGTGTGTAAACGCAATCGGAAAAGAAAATGAACCACATTCAAGCATGTTCTTAATTCCACTTTTACGGCAACTTTTCGAATGTGGAATGGAAAGTTTTTCGTTTTGAAAAATAATGCTTGTTGGACGTTGGAATGAAAAGTAATTGCCAAAATGATCAATTTGAAATTGTTAGTGAAATTTAATTTGCATTCTAGTCTTTAATTGATTTACAAAGAATTCTTTTGTATAATGTGTCCAGATTTTGGCAGTGCAAACGAAAACGAAGAGTGAAACATAAAAGTCAGCCTCCCTCATTTCCGATTGTTCCATTTACGATCGTTTCGCTTGGACTTTGTTTCTCTCTTGTGTATCTAGTGCACTGTTCCCCAGCCATAGTCCCTGGGGACGGATTGTTTTTAAGAAAGTTTAGGTTGACGTTAGTAGAGTTCGCACACTTTGTAAGCAACTCCGTAATCACACTATATGAAATCTATTGCATACAGAAAAGAATAGAAAAATGTAAAAATCCGTTTCTAGACTGTGTGAAACGTTTGTGCGAACGTTTACTAACTCTTAAAGATGTTTATTACAAAGGGCCTCGATAAACGTTCTTATATTATAAGCAAAGTACCAATATTGTCTGCAGTGTTCGCAGACCCGAGATTTTAAGCTTTGTTAACCTCTGACCAAAAGATCCAAATAGAAACTCTTAATGAGAGATTTTAAAATTCAACTTTAAATGACACAACTTCTGATTATGAAGAAGAGAAGTTTATCACAGCAATAGAAAGCAATAAACATATATGGGCATTTCCACAGAAATGTCAACCGCAGCCAAAAATTTAAAAGTGTTTAAAAATACTATGTTTTATCAAATTTTCATGAGGAAACAGTCAAAATGAACCAATAAAAGCCAATCTTACATTTATACAATAGCTCAATTTTTGTAATTTGGACATTAATTATGCACTTTTTATACACTTGAAAAGTGTATTATAATTTTGCCAAGAAGTTTGTAGGGCATACAAGGAAAAATCTCCGGCCACATAAAGTATGTATATATATTCTTGATCAGCATGACGAGCTGAGTCGATTGAGCTTTGTCCGTCCGTCTGTCTGTTTCTACGCAAACTAGTCACTCAGTTTTTAAGCTATCGAGCTAAAATTTTGCACAGAGTCTAATTTTGGCTGCACGCTGCTAATATGTCGGAACCGCTTGGATCGGATGACTACTTCTTGTAGCTGCCATAGAGACGATCGTTCGAAAAATTGGTTTTTGTGAGAAAAACTTCATTGTTTTCAATGTTTGCGTTCTTAAACTCGGTCATTATTAAAATGAAATGTTTTCAAACTGATCTGCGAAGTTTGGTCGAAATCGCTAACCTTTGGAGCGAGCTTTTTCAAGTGTATTAAAGTGTATTTTTTGATAAAAGTGACTAGATTTCTTTTACTTTTGCTATCTAAAATCTTTCTGAGGGTAAAAATTTTTAAAATATTGGAAAGGTCAAAAAAATGAGGACTTAAAAAAAAAGTGCCTTAACTATACTTGCTGTTACAGCATCTCAGGTATCAGTTGAGCGAGCCTTTTCAACACTTAAGTTTGATCTTTCTACTTTAAGAACTAGTAGAGCTGAACAG
Source organism: Lordiphosa magnipectinata (assembly GCA_037044535.1). Taxonomy (NCBI): domain Eukaryota; kingdom Metazoa; phylum Arthropoda; class Insecta; order Diptera; family Drosophilidae; genus Lordiphosa; species Lordiphosa magnipectinata. The sequence goes on from JBAMBO010003984.1 coordinate 5,476, forward strand.
CTCATAAAAGACATAATTCTTATTAACTTAAACTAAGCAGTTCTCAAAAGTTGTAAATGTCAGCTACAAATTTGATAATAAAAATTACATTATTGAAATAAAGAATATTATATTCAAAAATAGAGAAAAGCTAACTTCGGCTCGACCGAAGTTTTTATACCCTTGTAGCTTGTATGATTTATATAAATAAGTAGCCTGATTCCACTGACACAAATATGTACAATCGGCCAAATGTACACATTTTTGACAAGGCCTCCTATATACATTTTCTGCACCCAATTTCTATGGCAGCTATACGATATAGTTGTCCTATTAAACTTGGTGGAATTATGTGAAAGCATAGATAACTTATAAATACGAGGTTTGGGGACGTTTGCGTTGAAGACAAAAAAGCTTTTATCACTAAAACAACATTTTCGACCGATGGTTCCTATGGCAGCTATATGCTATAGTCATCCGATCTGGCCAGTTTCGACAAATGTGCTGCGTATTAGTACCAAAAGACTTCGTGCAAAGTTGGGTTAAGATATCTTTAAAACTGACGGAGGAGATAGTATAGAAACAGACGGACAGACGGACATGGCTATATCAACTCAGCTCGTCATGCTGATCAAGAATATATATGTTTTATGTGATCGGAGATGCTTTCTTCCATGCGTTACAAACATCTCGACAATTTTAATATACCCTCTACAAGGGTATAAAAATAAGTATTAATAAGTCAAAACATTTCTTTTATGTTCTTATGCTGCTGCTGCGCTGCGGCAGCGAACCTTCTTTTGCTCATAACTTGAGTATAGTTCATCCGATCTTTTTCGTTTCTTAGGCAATCGATAAATAATTCTAATTATTAACTAACTGTGGGAGATATGACGTTTTTTCCAAATTGCGAATACAAACTTGATTGCCTGATCTACTTCTGCTAAGAAGTATGTTTCCCATACATGTCAAACCTCTATCTCTTACTATCTCTGAGATCTGTCGGAAATGATTCCTTCTCACTGTTGCATACTTTCGCAAACTTAATATACTCTGTGTACCTTTGGTACAGAGCATAAAATTGATTATTACCGCATTCGCTACTCGAAATTTCTGAATTAATGTTAATTGGGTCCTCTGCGTAGAAGAAAGAAGAAAGATCTGCAATATGTCCGGAATGGGGAGAGCACCTCTTTAATCACAATCAAGATCGCATTTCATCAATATGTTCCTCATGACAACTTCCATGCAAGGCGTTATTAAGTATTTTTCTTGCCGACTTAGGACCGTTTTCACATCTTCTAGATAGATTCTATGTGTGAGATAATCTAAGAATTTACTTTGTTATATGCTAGTTAATGTGACGGATAGAGCTATTTAGATGATGTGAAACCGTCCCTTAATATATAAAATAAAAATATATGAAAATGCATGACATGTTTTTCTGCCATTACTTAATTTCGTGAGGAACGTGTGGAATAGAAACATTTTGCTTCAAGATGTTAGATGTTGCTCTGTGGAAATAGCCTATAAAGCGGCAGGGACTTATTTATAAACCTTTTAATTATTCCGTACATACATTTTTAGAACGGAAGTTATAGTGACTAACGACACAAAAAAGGTGGATTTTTCAAGCAAAATCTTACAAATTCATAAAATTAAATTTTTTTTCGTAAATTGTCAAATATCTATAAAAAAAAATTTACATTTTTTATCAAGCGAAAACTCATTAAAAAGATGTTTTTCTTTAATTGGGAGCCCAAATCTATAAACATTTCAAAATTTCAAGACCTGTACATTTTTCATCCCCAAACATCCTGATCCGAAAACCACCAGAAAAAGGAGATAAGGAAAAGGACATATCCTAATACAATAGATTGTGAATTTCACGTGGTACTGTTTAAGTTGTTATGCAGATTTTCAGATATGACAGTATCGATGATAGAGTTCCATTCATGAGATACAACCTCGCATTAACCAAAAAAGATGCAGAACATTAGAGTATTAAATGAATACTTGTTTATAAAAGTTATTTAAATTTGGCGCACTAGTTTCTGTTTGACTTCTTGTAATATGGGCACACTAATGCCTCAGCGAGTTCTATTTTTTAGAGCAGCTGGTTGTAACAGCTGTTTTGTCTTGACGATGTGATAACAATTTCATTTGTTAAAACTTTTTCCTCAATTAAATTAAATTCTGTATAAAACTAATCGCATTTACAACACATTCAACATGTCTATACTGCCCAATCCAAAAGACCCATCCGCAGAGACGGGCAAGACGCGTATTTTTGATAACGCCGACCTCGACAAGATGGCCATGCATTTTGTGGGCAACTTGCAGAGATATCGTGAGAATATAGTGATACCCAAAACCAATGGCCCGGTTAAGATTAAAACCAACGAGGAGAAGTTAATCGAAACGGCGGTGGAAAGTTGCGGCTTCAAGTGTGCCATGGCGTGTGTTATGGGTTAGCAGGATCTGCATTTTCCCCTTGGCTAATTCCATTGACTAATCCGTTTTTCGTTTTTTTTTATAGGATATGGTCTGGGTGCGGCATTGGGTCTATTCAGTGCCTCCGTTAATCCTAATATGGCCGATCCATTTGCCAATGAAAAGAAACAAACCGCTCGTGAGGTCTTCCGTGAGATGCGAGCCACAACACATTCATATGCAAAGAATTTCGCATTAATTGGTGCCGTATTCTCCGTAGTTGAGTGCACTATTGAGAGTGTAAGTGTGCACAGAAGGTGATTACAGAACGATTTTGGTATTTATACTATTCCACTCCATTCAGAAACGTGGCGTCACCGATTGGCGTAATGGAACCTATGCGGGCGGCATTACCGGCGGCTTAATTGGCCTGCGTGCTGGCATCAAGGCTGGAATTATTGGCGGTCTGGGTTTTGCGGCCTTCTCCACGGCCATTGACTATTATATGCACCATAGATAGATAGACAATCGTTGCTTAGCCATATAAATGCTTGTTCTTAATTGCCAATCTGGGTTTTACTTTAAAGTTACCGCACAGGAAGTAAGCTGGCCACGATCAACATTTCCGTTGCAACTGCCACCCATTAATTTTAATCCCCACACAAAAAGCACACCATTTGTGTGCTACAGTCTCGTGTCTCGGTTTCAAATTCGGCCAACGACCGACCGGTTTCTTAGCGGGAAGGGGCTGGGGCAGCCGTGTCCAGCTTGTTGTGGGAACGGGAATCGATATCCAGCCACAACAAATTTCCAGTTTCAGTTCATTTTGAGCAACAGGCAGGTAACGTTCGCCGCTCAGTTCTGTTCAGTTTCAATTTCAACGCGACGTTGATTTAAGACGAGAAGTGTGTGTGCCCAGGGAGACTGAGGATGAGCATCGGTGTGGCAGCTGCAAAAGTGCAAAAGCAACAACACGAAACGGGTTTCATTTGCAAGTTGAAAGGCAACCGATTTCGTTGTGTTTGTGCAGTTCAAATTGAACAATAAATTCCAAACCCAAATCATAGAACTAAGCCTAATGTTTATTTCAGTGGCACGGCGGCTCACCAAAACAAATGGTGAACACTCGGAAAATAATAAACATATAATAAATAGTTTGAATACTTCAAATTAATAATCATCTTGTTTATAAAAGTTATTCCTTCGAAAGTGACAGTGCAATAAAATATTTAATATTTAAAATACAAACTATCTAAATCGGGCAATAATCAACTAATCGGAAACATTAACCGAAATTAAATGTTGAAGCCATCTACTGCTCACACTAAGAATCGATCATTCTATTTTTCACAGTTGTCTGAAATTAATTAAAAGTGGTCTGACATTAAAAAATATTCCAACAGAAACGGTTGGTCTAAAGTCTTTCAAATAAAAGTATTGTAGCCAGAGATTAAAACCGAAACCGTAACAATTAAGCGCTAAATACACTTTAAAATTTGTAACCGTAACCGAAAAAAATTGTTTCTTATAAGTTATAAACCTATAACCTTTAACGTAACCGGTTATAAATACCGAATCAGAAACAAATATATGGGTTAATTTTAGTTTTTGCTCTACATGTAAACACAATGAACTTTTTACATACATACATATATGGCGCCGCACTGTTGCTAATGGCCACAAGGGAAAGAGAGCAAACGAGAAAGGGAGAGCGCAGCCAACCAAAATCTTTACCTTGTTAATCTTCCCTTATACATATGTAGTATTACACTGTCAATTTGTTCGGATGCTGGCAAGTTTGGCTTCTGCTCAAATTTGGCAGCAGCTAGCTCTAATTTTTTTTCTGAAACCTAAGGTGTGGGAAAAGATTATCGAAATTGTTACAGTTTTAGCATTGCAACAACAAGAATGCATAGCGAACCGTTAGTCTGTTGTGATTTTTATTTAAGCTGGATGCAATCAAAAACAACCGCTCAGCATTGGGCCAAGTTGTTGTCTCACGGAAATGTCTGGAGAATGATGCTTACCTATGTGGTATATTTCTTGATCCGAGATATAATGTTTCTTTATCTGCATAGCAGAAAAATAACTGTTTTATATCTGTTATCAAATCTACACACTCGAATAATAGAAAACATTAATTCGATTGAATTAGCAGGGTTAAACAGTCCAAAACCAAGTTTGTCGGACATTTGAAGTGATGTAGACGCTCTTATGATGTCAGGTGCAAAAAATTACATCTTCATTAAATATTTTTCTAAAACAAAAAAGATTGCTTAGCATATTGGAATGGTGGTAAAAAAAAAATTCAACAATATTTCCAGGTCTTTTTGAATAATGAATAGATGTGCTAGCAGTTATTTTCAATATTTGCCACGCCCCCGCAATGTGTAAAAATAGTTATATGTTCCACAGTTTTTCAGATAGAAGGGTTGTTCCTTTTAGAGATATTTAGTAATGAAGATTATTCATCGATTTCAAGGAAGGAATGATAAAGATCGGATTAACTATACTCAAGTTAGGACTAAGAGTTCGCTGCAGGTACAGAGTATATTATAGTCGAGCTTGATCGACTTTCTTACTTGTTTTAACTTATTTCGGTACATTCAGAAACGTAAGATGGAGTCAAACCAGATAGGAATCGAAAGGTTATTGAATTTTCAGTAGTAGCGTAGAATCAGAGGTCCAAAAAACTTCACAACACTCATTTTGAAACACAAAAAGCATCAGCAATTTCGGTTTCTCACCGTGTGCTATTTTTTGTGTTTTGTTCTTTGTGTCTTCTGTTGACTGTCAATTGTTGGGAGAAAAGTTTATACACAGAAAAAAAATAAGATCCATATTAATTTGATATGGGCTAGTTAATTTGACATTTTGTCAAATATCATTTTTTTCATATCATTTCTAAACTATAACGTTTAATATTAACCATAAATAATATCAATTTGTCAAATGATATTAGAAAAGGTCATAAGGATATCTATATCATTTTCGAAACTCTCTCAAGGGGAAAGGTATGTATAGATAATGCGAAAAAGGAAAGAGACAAATAGTGTTTCACTTCTAAACTTCAAGCAACGTAAAGAAATATATAAGTAGGCTCTCAGTCATGTGACCACACGCATTCCCGATAGCGCAGTGCGGTAAGATGCCATGCCAATTTGTAACGTGCAAATGGTCCCGAGTTCGATCCCTAGACAAGGCGGGGTTAAAAAAATTATAAATTCGTTAATTTTCTGTTTCTATAAAACAATAAATAATAGTACTTAGATAAAAAATAAATCGGATAAATCAGATAAGGGATCTCAATGGTAATTAAAGTGATAAATACTTAAGAAGCTGCTTTTCAAGACCATAAAATGATCAACACATAACTACATAAATATGATTATTATGACAATACTCAACCGCGATAAATACTATGGATGACCATGCTCACATTGATTTGAGAGTTATTTTTGGCAACAGGCGTCATTCAGACGAGTAAGAAAATTCTGTCGCTTCGAGGCAATCATATCCACAAAATAAATCATATTACATAAATAAGGGCCGATTTCACATCTCCTACAAAGCACTATCTGTCGCACAAAGTAACATATAGTAGAGTAAATTCTGAGTTTATTTAGCACTCAGAAAAAAATTATGATATGATCTGGGGCTCAATATTATATTTTTTTATATCAATAAAAAGCCGATATAACACACTTGGCATTGACTTGTCCGAAAATATCGAAGTGAAATTTCCGAGTATTTCAAAATAATATTTTTAAAATCAAATTGATATTTTATAATTTAATTATTAAACAAAGAAAAAAATGAAGTGAAAATGGCGCTTATGCATTGAACCTTGCATAATTTTCCACTTGTTTGAGGGCAGAGTTTGTTTGGCAATATTTGGGATCCTCTTTGGTATTTTTGAGCGATTAAAATATTTGTCAATAACGGAAAAAATCAAACATTAAATTCGTGTGAGATATTTCGGACCTCTGCATAGAACATTGTTTTAAAATCGTTTTAGTTGTTTGAAAACAACGAGCAAAAATATTTGAAAAAAATTAATTTTTTGCTTGTAAACGTTGGAATATTCTATTTTAAACGCACTTCTTTAACGTAAATAAGGTATTGGTAATGAAAATATATGGATAAATTCTGGAGCTGTGACCGTGAATTGAGTGCAAGTAGCAATATCAAAAATGTGGCACTTTGTCTTTTGTTCTATTCTTGATTATATTCTGAGTTCTGGCTCTTCGCTCTGTTCTTATCAGGGATTAAAACCGAAACGATTTTCGGTATCGGTTGCGGTTTCTAACTCGGCCGATAGCTATATTTCGGTTACGGTTATATCATGAGAAACGGACATGTCCGTTTCCTATACAGTTGAAATTTGCTTTAGGCCAATATAAATGCCTTGACCGAAACCGAAAATCGTTTCGGTTTGAATCAATGCTTCTTATATTGAGCAAAAGAGGAAAAACACCGAATTATTTTTAGTAAACACATAAAATACTGAAATTTGACTTAGTTTTTACAATCAATTTGATCCAGCTTAAATATTTATCAATAGATTTTCAAACCAATACCTTATTTTCTTCATAGAAGTAGCATTCTTAAGTAGAAAAAACAATTTTTTTGTATTTTTTAATATTTTTCTTAGGCGTTTAAAAAAGAAATTTCGAACATTTTCACGAAAAAAATAAATTTTTTCCAAATGTTTTTGCTCATTGTTTTGAAACTACTGAACCGATTTAAAACAATGTTTTACGCTGTTATAATTATAGAAAATTCAAAAACCTTTCGATTCCTACCTTCTTGGCTTCAAGTTCGGTTTACGTACCGGTTCAAAAGACTCAAACAACCCAAACCGGTAACAGCTGTTTCGTAGTTTTTCCACTAAAAAAAGTAACTGACTTCTGAAGGGTCTAACAATGGGAATTTCTAACATTCGATCATGAACAAGTTATCAAAACAAGTCGGTCAAGCACGACTATAATATACTTCTCCCAAGGTTTGTTTATCAGCCATGTTCTCAATTCCTTTTGTGATTTGCAACCGGTTTTAGTACTAGATTTGGACTCTAAATCAAAAAACTTTTGTGGAAGTGGAATTGAGAACTTGTCTGTATACCTGATCAACTTAAGTTAGAAGTGGCAAAGCACCCATAAAGTGAGTAAAGGGCTGCCCATTGCCGTTGCGCCCAGCATACTTGTTTCTTTTCCTAATAACTCGACTATCGTACATCTGATCTTCGCCATTCCTGCGTAGAAAGTACGAACCATCTATCTGCAAAACTGTGGGCGTTAGGGGGCGGGAAAAATTTGAAAATAAACATGATCTACCTACAAGTATAGGAAGTAGATTTCCCATACATGTCAAACCTCTATCTCTTACCAACTCGGAGATCTGTTTGTTCCTACGGACAGACGGATATGGCTATATCGACTCGTCTGTTGATGCTGATTATAGGAATATGATTCCTTCTCCCTGTTACATACTTTTGCACAAACTTAGTATACTCTATGTTCCTTTGGTACAGAGTATAATAAGTTGACGCTATTTGATACAAGTCGCAGGGTCTACCAATAAAAATGTCCGAACTTCTAAATTCCACAACACAAACAGTATTTTAGGAAAATTCTATTGATCATTTTATGACATTGATCTATTGATAGATATTTTTATGCCGTTTAAGATTTCAACAAGATATCATTTAATTGATAGCCGTGGCTCATTATGCACTGGCTTATACATACTAGACTCGTCATATTGCGAGTTTGGTGCAAAAACTTATTAAGTTTAGACAGTCAGACGAAAGTTAGTCGACAGTATCCTTGAGATATCGTTGAAAATTCTTTTCTTTATCAGAGCAACTAGACATGAAATAAAGTGACAGTGTCAAGAAATAAACTTACATGTGAAAATATTTTGCTGTATAATCACGAAAGTTATTCTCAAAATCCTTGTTCAATTTTCTGTCAAGTTAAATGATGCACCGATTCAGTCATTAGTGGAGCAAAATGTTTGAGATCTTAAAGAAGAAGAAATTTTCGGGATCAGGTTTGGAAGATCTGTAGTGCTCCAACCTTCGTTAAGGCCGTGCAGACAAACATTCATATGTAGAAATTCAGTTGTCAAACAACAACAATTCCCTAAATAGAGAAAAGAAACTCCGGCTTGTGTGGGTTTGTGTTTATTCGTATGCCCATGGAAGATCTTTTTAACTAGAATTATTTTGGTGAGTAATTTTCAAGCCCTTTTGATGATTAAAATGAGATAAGTTTCATGTGAGATTTAATTAAGACTCGAAAATTACTCAAAATGTGGTTCATTAAAAAACGACTCGAAAAAGATTCGCAAATGACTCGAAAATGAGTCGAAATTGATCGGAAAAACGGGGTATAAACGACTCTTCATTAAGAGTCGCGGCTAGCGTACCATTTTCTCCCGAAAAAAGTATCATTTATGTTGCGAAAACGAGCGCATTTATGACTAATTTAATCAGACTGAGGACTCGAAAAAGACTCGAATGTGATCAGAGATTTTATAAAATGCTGGCTGGGTATGCCAAAAATGTTAAGTATCCCAAAACATTTGAAATGAACCGGTTTTAAGCGGTTTTCATCTCGTTTTGTGTTTGTTTTTAAAAGTGTAGTCACAGAAACCTTTGTACTTCTATTCAAAGAAAATGAATGACTCACAAGTGTCTGTTTAAGCACTCACACACACACACACACACACATAAGAGTGTCTTGGCGAGGCCTGGGCCATGTCTGGCCACAATGTTTATGCAACCAATTTCCAGATCAAGAGCCAGCCACCACAAACATTTGTTTTTTGTTTTTCTTTCCAGCAGCTGCTTTCAGCTTCAATTTGCATATACGGCGAGCGAACAGCTCAATTCCGTTCTTTGTGTTAGTGTAACAAAAAGTTCAATGGAACTTAGTGACACTTGCATCGTGCATCCAAAATTGGTGGCAATTCCTCTTGGGATCAGCGATTCCCCCTCTGAGTCAACTGCAAGTGAATGTGAATGAAGAACAAAAGAAGCGAGTAGTCAGTTGTTGGGTTATCTTATCTCTGTGGACAGTCTTTAAGCCCCTTACAAAATATGAATATCAGTTTTTTTTAAGTGTGTGGGGGAGACAGCAGCAGCTGCACTTTAGTCCGCGTAGTCAGTGTTATTCGAGTTACTCGTAGCTGAGCAAGCAGCTGGCATTCAAAGAACGCATCGAAACATCGACACCGACGACCTTGCTGGGAGAGGGGGGAAAGATAGAGTGTAGAACCATAGGCAATGACTCAAATGAAATTCACTTTTACTTCAAAGAGATTTTGATAGAGAGACGCATAACGGAGCCGCTCTCTCTCTCTATCTATCTATCTCTCTATCTTACTTGCCGCGCTCTCTTCGCTGCTCTGATATCTAATCAAAACAAATAATGCCAACGGCCCATGTCGGCTTGATTCATTAATTTAGTTCCATTTTCCCGCAGTCATCGAATCGGTCTGTTGCTTTTGTGGTACGCTCGGGAAAATTGCAATACGAAAAGTGCAAAAATTATTGCAACTAAAAAAACATTTAAACCTACCTAAACACGGATTAACATCCAGCCGATCTACGGGAAAACTAAGGTCAGGACTTGAACCATCATGAAGCACAAATTTTTGCTATTGGTGAGTACAGCTAAAGTGAATTTCTTTAGCCTTATCGTTATCTTATCTTATACATATATTTTGGTTCGTTGTTATTTGAAGTCAGATATGGGTGAACGTTGGTTGGGGGACAACTGAAAAGAATTCCCATTCTATGTATGTGACCATTCCAATGGGTGTCAATATGTTTGTGGGTTGACCTTTTTACAAGGGGGTATAGGCAAGTGCATATATAATCGATATATAGTAAAAGAAACTGACTCATTCCGTATGAAAAATCTCCAAGAATTGTTATGCCGTTTGGCATTCAAATATTTATATCCTACATTTGCCTCGGATGATTACAATAAATTTCTTCTCTTTACTATAAACATGAAAATACGTCCTCTGTCATTGATATTACAAATCTCTTTGCAAAATTCTTGCAATCAACTTACTCGTCATCCGAAGCCAGCATTGGCTATTCTTATCCAATTTCCTCATATGATTTCATACGCTGCCCATCGATTTCTTTGTCTTCTGTCTTAAATGGTTTAGTTTCATTAAAATCTAACCTTTTTGCTGGCCCAGATAATGTGTCATCGTGCATCTTAAAGAGCAATGCGCCGACTTGCTTGCCTGTCCTATCCACATCTTGTTTTTCAAATCACTTGAGCAGTCTAAGTTTCCAATACCATGGAAAGAATCTTTCATTATTCCATTACATAAAAAGGGATCACGTTCTGACTTTACTAACTACAGGGGCATTGCGAAACTCTCTGCAATACCTAAACTCTCTGAACAACTTATAACATCTCAGCTACAACATTCGTGTTCTCCTTTTATAACACCGAACCAGCATGGATTTGTTAAAAACAGATGCATTACTACCTACTGTAATTTACTTCTTCAGTGATTCACGGTTTCACTCAAGGTAATCAAACAGGTATTATTTTTGCTGATTTTTCTATGGTTTTCGACAGTGTTTCTCATTGTTCTCTGATTCTGAAATGGTGTCTTTTGGAATTTCCGCTGTGGCTACTTGATTGGATAAAATCTTATCTCCAGTCTAGAACTCAGAAAGTAGTCTTTAATAGTTGCACTTCTTATCTGGTATTTGTGACCTGTTGAGTTCCCCAGGGAAGCCATCTTGGACCTCTTCTCTTCGTGTTATTTATTATTGACCTGCTTAATGTAATTAAGCATTCTCGTGCACTGATGTACGCAGATGACTTAAAGATATTCCCGAGATATTAACTCGCCCAACGATTCTGCTTTGCTTCAGGTTGATTTGAGCTCCCTATATATGTGGTGCAGGGACAAGTGTAAATCTATGATGTTTTATCGTACCCCAATTTTGATTAACAACCTAGTACGCGCAATTGTTTTGGTACACGGTTTGTTTGCTCATAAAATAAAAACGAATGAATATTTTACAAAAATGTTTTCTTCTTTTTATTCGGTCACTCAATGGCTACAAATCGTAGAACAACTTATTCGAAATGGCCGCCTTGTCCCTTCCAGGGACAACAAAGTCTCTCTGGCCACTCATTGATCGAACCTCATGCATTGAGAATTTGTCCACTGCTCGGATAAGCCAAGATCACAGTTTGTATTCAAATGGATTCAGCATTTCATTAGTAATGAAATCGCTAACCCTTGGAGCGAGATTTTGCAAAACTTCGGCACAGACGAAATTAGCTTTCCTTTCTCGTTTTTTTTTTTTCTGCAACTTGGTAACACTGTTAGTGACAGCTGTGCCTGCTTATTCACCTGATTTGGCTTCGTGTGACTCAATGGAGATGATAAAAGCAAAATCGCAGAAGGCTCTAAAGACCATTCCGAAAGAGGAATTTGACAAGTGCTATGACAACTGGGAAATTCGTTGGCATAACTATATTGCAGCGGAAGGGGAATACTTTGAAGGGGATAAAATAGATTTAGATAGAAAATATAAGAAAATGCACCTTTCAATTTGATCACAGTAGTATTCATCTGAAGTTTTTCAATCATCTCTTTTAATTCAAAAGATAAGATTTTTGCAAAGCATGATTTTGGTTCGGTTCAGAATAGGTGTTTCCTCTCTTGGCCCCAGCTTCGGCATGTGTTCGGCTCGTGTATGTAAAAATAGCGAAATGTCTTCGGCCCCCTGAGAGAAGCTCGGCTTGGCCATTTGGGGCTGTAAAGCAAAAAAAAAAACTATAAAAGTATATAACTCAATTGGTATATTCAGTTAATACAATTTGGACGCAATTAAACATTAATTACATTATTATTGGCCAATCATTTAGAGCTTAACATATTTATAGGGTCTCATATAGAACTGGGCTGCCCCGCTTGTCGCAAGATACAAAATCGTTCATTCCACACCAAACCCTACCTAGCGATTTTCTGTCTAAATTCTGAAATTATTTGTGTTCTATATTTTATAATTTTTATACCCTTGCAAAGGGTATTATAATTTTGCCCAGAAGTTTGCAACGCATAGAAATATTCACTTCCGACCCCATAAACTATATATATTCTTGATCAGGGGGACGAGCTGAGTTCAATGAGCTTTGTCCGTCCGTCTGTCTGTCTGTCTGTCCGTCTGTCTGTCTGTCTGTCCGTCTGTTTCTACGCAAACTAGTCTCTCAGTTTTAAAGCTATCGAGCTGAAATTTTGCACAGAGTCTTCTTTTTACTGCACGCTGCTAATATGTCGGAACCGACCGGATCGGATCACTATATCTTATAGCTGCCATAGGAACCATCGGTCGAAAAATGGGTTTTAGTGAGAAAAACTTTTTTGTTTTCAATGTTAACGTGATTAAACTCGGTCATTAATAATATTATATAATTTCAAACAGATTTGAAAATTTTGGTCAAATCGGATGACTATATCTTATAGTTGCCATAGGAACCATAGGTCGAAAAATGGGTTTTAGTGAGAAAAACTTTTTTGTGTTTAAGTAAATCGTTCTTAAGGTCGGTGATTATTAATATGAAACGCTTTCAAACTAATTTGAAAAAGTTGATCGACATCGGGTGACTATATCTTATGGTTGCCATAGGACCGATCGGTCGAACATAAGTCTTGGTAAAAAATTTTTTTGTTTAGTTTTGTTAGCGTCCTTAAACTCGCTGATGACTTATTTTATATGCTTTCAAATAGATTCGCAAAATTGGGCCGAAATCGGATGACTATATCTTAAGGCTGCCATAGGGCCGATCGGTCGGAAATTGAGTCTTAGTGAGAAAAACTTTTCAGACGTTTAGCTGTCGGAAAATAGGTTTTAGTTACAAAATTTTTTGATTTTTATGTAAGCGTTCTTAAACTGTGACATTTGCATTTGCAAGGGTATAAAAACTTCGGCACAGACGAAGTTAGGTTGGTCTTCTCGTTTTTTACTAATATAGGCCTATTTCCAGAACACACGAAAATTAATTTTTATGTCAAACTTCACATGAATAGAAACACTTTTGAAATGTTTTGAAATCTGAATGCTATTACACAGCAGTCTTATTTGTATGAAGCATTGTGCCGAAATACATTTTTATGTCATCTGGAATCAAGCCTTATGTATGTAGTACTGGATTGACCTAGCCCTTTTTGCCATTCAATGCGTCCATAACGTCTTCGTCAGTTAGTAAGGATTGTTGGAAATGCCTCTATCTGAAGTCTTTAATTTTTTGGCCAATGGTCAAAAAAAGTCTTTGGTCAATGTTGTGGGTCATTGTTTCCTCTTCCATTATTCTTTATAAAGAATTCCGACATAATTTTTGCGGAAGTGGAATTGAAAATAAGTCGGATAAAACACCTTTTGTTATTGCTACCCCTGTTGGATCTTAATATTTTTTTTAAACCTATGATTTAATATTAATAACCTAAATTTTCTTAATTATCATTTGAATGAAGTTTCCTTCCACCAACCCATTTCGTTAAATTTTTGTAAAACTAAATTGTCATCATAGTCACCAGTTAATGAAATATTCCTTTGGGAATTACTTCAATTATTATATTAAAATTTTCCAGATGTTTGTACCGCATAGAAGGAAGCATTTCCTACCACATAAATTATAGAAATTCTTGATCTGCCATATCCGTCTGACCGCCGGTCAGTTTCTATGCCATATTCGATAGTTTTAAAGCTATCTTAACAAACTTTGCACGAAGTCTTTTGATACAAATACGCTGCACAATTGTCGGAACCGGCCAGATCGGATGACTATAGCATATAGCTGCCATAGGAACCATCGGTCGAAAAAGTAGTATTAATGAGAAAAAATTTTTTGTCTTCAACGCAAACGTCCCCACTTCTCGTAATTATAAGTTTGCTATGGTTTTTTATGATTCCACCCAGATTGATGAAAATCGGACAACTAGATACCTTTAGTATAGCTGCCATAGAAAAGATAGGTCTGAAAAAAAATCTTAGTAAGAAAACCTTTATTGTTTTCAATGCTATTGCTCTTAAACTTAATATTTATTAATATTATATGCTTTCACATAATTCTGATAAGTTTGATCCAATCGGATGGCTAAAGCTGCATATAGCTGTCATAGGAACGATTAGTCGAAAAGTAGAAAAAACTTTTTTGTTTGCAATGGTAGAGTCTTTATGCTTCCCAGTTATGAATCTGTTTCAACACAAATTTGGCGATGAAAATCGGATGAATATGTTGTATAGCTATGCCATATAACAAACTGGCAGGCATATGTCAGGCTGCATGGGTACAAAAACTTCGGTCGACCCGAAGTTAGCTTTCCTATATTTTTTTAATTTCAAATAATACATTGGCGCCAGGTTTCATTCCTTGTGATCAGCTTGTATGAGGCTAAGGGCATCCCTATCAAGCTCTTCTCCGGGAGGAGCTGAGTGGTAGTACCCTGTCTTGCCAGTTTGTCGGCTGACTCGTTACCCTCAATGTTGCGGTGCCCAGGTACCCAGATGAGGTGGATACGGAGATGCTGAGTGATCGCATATAAGGATCTACGGCATTCCGTGAACGTCTTGGCGTTATTGGTATAGGAGTCAAGAGCCCTTAGAGCGGCTTGACTATCTGAGTAAATGTATATGTTCCCTTCTTCGATCATAAGTGTGCTAAGGTATTTGGCGGCCTCCTGCATGGCCACCAATTCTGCTTGGTACACACTGCAATGATCAGGGAGACGGAATGAAATTTCCATATTTAAATCGGTGGAGAAAACTCCCCCTCCTACTTTGTCATCGAGGTTAGATCCATTCGTGTAGATATTGATGACACTTGCTCAACTGAGGGGCAAGTTATCCCAGTCGCGTCTACTAGGGATATTGACGTCATAAAATTTCTGGAATGACGTAGTGGGTATACAATAGTCTTTAATGGGGAAAACCGCGTTTTGACTAGCTAGTATAGTTGAGTGTCCTGAGGTACCCACGTTCCAGGCTTCAGACTCTCTTAATCTAAAGGCTGTAATGCCCGCTAACTGTTTAGACATCAAGTCTAGGGGAAGAAGATGAAATATGGTGTTTAGTGCTTCCGTTGGGGTGGTTCGGAGGGCGCCACTCATACATATTTCAGCACTTCTCTGTACCTTGTTTAAAGTGGTCAGTACTGACGGTTTCTCGAGTGCTGGCCACTATACTAGAACTCCATAGAGCAGTATGGGACATACAATGGCTGTGTATAGCCAGTGAACTATTGCTGGGGAAATTCCCCATTTACGGCCTATCGCCTGCTTACATGAAAAGAGAGCAATGGATGCCTTCTTTACTCTGGATGCCTTCTTTACTTCACTGCTCTACTTGAGAGCATTAGGTTGATGAGTCCAACCAATGGCGCATCCACTCCCACATCCTCCAAGGCAGTAGTGATGGCACCAGGTAAGACATTGTTGAAGGCACCCTGTATGTCCAAAAATGCTATTAGAGAGTATTCCTTTATTTATTTTCTAACTAAAGTAAAATATCAGTCTAAGCGCGCCTTGGTAGAACAAAATAGCTCATCAACCGCCTAGTCTTTTCTCTCACAAAAAAGAAAGTATTTAAAACTCGAAAAAAACATAGGAGTTCCAAATCACAGTTGCTTTCCACCCTTCCCCACAAAGTGTTAAATATAAAAATAAAAACTTTAATCTAGTTACCTTTAGCCCACATTTCTTGCTCTCCATGTATTAAATTATACCTTATTTATCATTCAACAACACGACTCCAACAAATAAAGACCTCATTCAAAATTCTACATAAATATACATAGCAGAATTATGGGTAAAAGCACAGTTCCATTGAAGGTAAATAGGCATGTGTGGAGGGCACTGGTTAACTTAAGCGAAACACAATCGGATGCTTCACATTCACTCGAGGATATAACTTTGGCAGCAAAGTACACAATGCGCAATTTAAATCCGGTGCCTGATTTAGAAGAAGCGATCAAAAGCTCTTTAAATACGATGGTCGAGTATGGTAAAGTAAAAAAGAACTCTGAGGGAGCGTACTCCATTTGCAGCGGCATGATGGGGGATACAAGAGAAGACATATTCGTGCAGAGCGTTCCGAGGAAGCGCAAACTAGAGGAGTTGACTGTTGAAACGAGCTCATTGCCATTGCCCAATATTACAGCTAAAGCTTTGTTTGGTAATTACAATATGGGTTCTGCTCTCAAGTTCTGGACACCGGTAAAAAGTGCTCTCACCATGGGCTATTCGTCGGATCTTTTATTGCCAGCCAAGCGCCGGCGCATTTCGTGTGAAATGGAAAACGAGTCTTAGAAGGAAAGCTGCTTGTTCAATTTATTGAGAATTTTGTTCCTGTTTTGGATTAATGTATTTATTAAGTTTCCATCTGATTTAATTTTACCCAATTGTTTGGAGGTGTGTATTCTTATGCCCAGCCCTTGCCTTTAGCAATATTTAACAATTTAATTAATTGTTGTTTTCTTTCTTGCAGCTTCCTCACTTGCTGCTTCTACTCCTCAGCCGTGTGCTTGGCCAGCAGGAGGATATACCCTATCAGCGTGTAGCCAATATCTGTGAGACTTGCACTTGTCTTACCTCACAGGACAGCAACCATCGAGTTCACCAGACTCTCAACTGTGCCATGTTGAACTTCGAACACATTTTGGCGCGTTGGCCCACAGAATTTGGCACCGTGTCCGCGGGCACAGAGATTGTGGTCTCTTATTCCGGTAACCGCATCCGTCTGCTCCAGCAACTTCCGGCCACAGATGCCGCACTCAGCTTATCATGCCGGCACTGCGGCATGCAACAGATGCAGGCTCCCCTCTTCATGGATGTGCCAAACGTGGAGGGACTCTACCTGAGCTGGAATGAAATTACAGATGAGGCACTCAAGCCGGATTTGTTTCGTGGTCCCTTCAAGAGTACCAAATATGAGCCCATTGGCCTGAAGGATCTGGATCTTAGCCACAATCGCATTGCCCGCTTGGATCGTAAACTCTTTGAGCATACACCCCAACTGGCCAAGCTCAATCTGGCCTATAATCGTCTGAGCATCTTGGATGCAGCCACCACGGCGTCTCTGGCTTCGGTGCTTACTCTGCAGCGCTTGGACTTGTCTCACAATGGTCTGCTGACGTTGCCCGCCGAACTCTTTGCTCAACTGGACAATCTGCGCGTTTTAGATGTTTCCGGGAATGAGTTCACAGTGGTTCCGCCAGGTCTTCAACTGCTAGGAAAATCGTTAATTCAACTAAATCTGGCTGGCAACCGTTTCCCCCTACTAAATGCACAAAGTTTTGACAAGTTGGAGGCACTGCGTCGTCTCAACATCAGTGAAATGCCATTGCTGCGCATTGTGGAAAGCAATTCCTTGGAGCTGCCCGCCTTGGAGCAACTCGACTGTTCGCATAATCCCAAACTGCAGCGTCTGGAGCTGACGGATTTAGTGCAAAGCCGGAATCTAACCCAGTTGGACTTGTCCCAGAATGCCCTTAGCACTTTGTCGCTGAATGTAACCAGCAATAGCACGACTTGGCCCCGGCTGCGTAGCTTATCCCTTGCTGGGAATCCCTGGTACTGCTCGTGCGAGCTGCTGCAGGCAATAGAACTGGCTGGTAAAGCTCATGTCCAATCTTCAGTGGGCGGTGCGGTGGCTCGTTGCGACACACCCTACTTGCTGGCTGGAGCACAGCTCTCCAATTTGACGGCCCAACAGATTTGTAACATGGTCATACCAAAGAAATATCGTGCAGTGGATGAAGAACCGCCACGTTTTTTGCGTCGTCGCTATATTATACTCACCGCCATTATTGGCAGTGTTGTGGTGGTCCTGGGTCTAATCATTGGCTTCATTGCGGTCTGTGTGCGACGTCGCCTGAAGGGCAGCGACTACGGTGTCCAGCCCATACGATATACCAGCGTCAGGGGTAGCAATCTGTCGGCACTCTCCCAGCTCCAACCGGTCTCTGTGACAACAAAGTTTAACAATGCCGCCGTCACCACAGGTGCAGCCAATGCCTGAGCCGGATTATCGATTTTAACTATGTAAGCTGCACCAATTTTGAGCCAAAGATGATGTCCACGAAAGTGTTTCGCCCACTTAAACCGAAAAGACTTTGTGTGCTTGCTATCTTGTACATATTTATGTTTGCCACGTGGAGATCTATTCCCTCACATCCTTAGTGCATAGTATTTTCCATCGTTTTGTGTATTGTACTTAAGTTCCCATAATTAGTGTGTAAAAAAAAATACTTTAAATAAAACAAAAAAAACGTTCAACATTTACAAAACGACCCCTTGGAAATCAAAAGTTCCTCCCAGAACTCTAGTTTTTTTCCAACTAACCGAAATGTGGACAGAGTTAACGTAAAATGTCAGAATGGAGAAGGACGAACATACAGGTTCCAAACCTACATACTTGGTTGTAGATAAACTGCACAAACTGCAGAAAATATCTAAGAAAGATACTACTGTCGAACTTCCATATAGCGAATATCAATATCAATATAAATCTTTAATTTGTAAATGTTTAAGCTCAGGAAAATTGAATTTGATTGATACCATTAAACTATTTTGTAAAAATAATGAACCATTTATATTGTCCGGTTACTTTTGATACAAATACAATTAATGTAATAACAAAATAATGCACTTGTGTAAGAGCTGCTTTCCTCATTAAGTTTCACTTGAACAGAAATGGATAAAACAAGAACTTTTTATACCAAGACTCTGTACCAAAGGTAAACAGAGTATATTAAGTTTGTGCTAAAGTATGTAACAGGGAGAAGGAATCAGTTCCGACTCTATAAAGTATATATATTCTTGATCAGGGCTTGCGAAGGAACACGTTGTTGGAGTCAGCATAAGCAACTCCGATTCATGGGAAGAGGCACACTCTCAAATTGTGGAGAAAGTTAGCAACACAGAGTAATCTACAGGCAAGTAAACTGTTTCTTGGGAGAAAAAAACTTTTTCAACAACCAGTTCAGCCAAAACCAAAGTTCAGCACTATTCAGAGCAAGATGCGAAATGATACATGTGAATAACAGACGCTACACCAGGGGCAAGGAAGCCAATTGTACCTTGTGCCACCTAAATATGAAGGAGGACACGTGCCATTTCATAGGAGTATGTCCGATTTTAAGTGAAATCAGAAAACTATACTGGCAACAGGCACAGCACTCATCGCAACAGGTTGTCATCATCCTAAAGGGTGAAAACTGGAACAGCCTATATCATTATATTAAAGATGCTTCAACCTACAGACGGCACATACACACACGGAAGATTTTTAGTTTAGTTAATGTTCAAAAAAACACTTTTCGTATTATCAAATGTACTACACACTAGAGCTGACGGCAGATTGCCAAATTTTTATATATTATTTATTTATGTTAACTGTTGAATA
The DNA here is from genome assembly GCA_037044535.1 of Lordiphosa magnipectinata. Lineage (NCBI taxonomy): Eukaryota > Metazoa > Arthropoda > Insecta > Diptera > Drosophilidae > Lordiphosa > Lordiphosa magnipectinata. Next base: position 25,343 of record JBAMBO010003984.1, read on the forward strand.
AAATCATACACTATACACTACACTACTACTGTTTTTGATCAGCATCAACAACCGAGTCGATATAGATAGAGGTTTCACTTGTATGAGACATTTACTTCTTATTTTTATTTTAAGTTTATTTTCCATTTTTTCCACTCTCCCTCCCGCCCCACAGTCTTTCCCATAGTTTTGTAGATAGGTGGTTCGTACCTTCTAGAGATATTTAGTAATCGTTATTGTTATGATTGTTGTCAAGAATGTTAAGGATCGGATGAACGATACTGAAGTTATGAGCAAAAAAAGGCCCGTTAACACCAAGCCCCACCAACCACCACAGCTTTAAATTCAACAAAGACAATCTTAGAGAGAGAGAGAAACTTAGAGATGAGCGTATAACAAATATATTGCACGATAACCGCGTGACTCCTTGGATAAGACTTTTTTTAGGGGTAACATCAGTGGTAGTAATATGCTCAAAAGATATTTGTCTGCCTTGATAATAGACATTTATGATAAAAATTTGGTGTGTTCACGAGTGTTACTAATAATTTTTTGGCGTGTACTTCCGTTGCGTCGCGACGCTCCGCAGAAAGGCCGACGGAGGGCCGAGTACCTTAGGGCCATACTAATTTTTCTATCGGCGGTGTTTGCAATGACCTGTTTCCAAACAATGAACCGCCCTCTCTTGGTGTCTATTATAATCGGAAGCAAATGCGGAACTGCTCTGCAAACTCTGAACTGCTACAGAGTATATTATAGTAGGGCTTGACCGGCTTTCACACTTGTTTTGACTAGAATTAATACGTTTTAGGTACAATTACATAAAAGGCAACAAAATTAGACTTTTACCTGATAATAGATGAACACGAATCTATTTTTAGAAAATGTCTATCACGTCGAGATTTTTAGTAATTTGAGCTTAAAGATACAAAAAATACCTTGTTTGACTCTTTTTATACGCGTTTTGTTTAGAACCGATACTTCTGTTTTGATTTTCTTTGATATTATCGGAAAGAACTATTCCTTAATTTTGAAATAAACTATCCCAAAAAACTCTACGATTTTTATACTCTGTACCGAAGGTACATAGAGTATATTAAGTTTGTGCAAAAGTATGTAACAGGCAGAAGGAATCGTTTCCGACCCTATAAAGTATATATATTCTTGATCAGCATCAACAGCCGAGTCGATATAGCCATGTCCGTCTGTCCGTCCGTCCGTCTGTCTGTCTGTCCGTCCGTCCGTATGACCGAAGAGATCTCAGAGATGGTAAGAGATAGAGGTTTGACATGTATGGGACATATATTTCTTATACTTGCAGGCAGATCAAGTTTATTTTCAATTTTGGACACGCACTCTCCCGCCCCCGCAATTTGGAAAAAACGTCATATCTCCTACAGTTTTGATGATAGATGGTTCGTACTTTCTAGAGATATCTAGTACTCAAAATTATTTATCGATTTGCTGAAGGAATGATCATGATCGGATCGATACTCAAGCTATGAGCAAAAAACGGTCAGTTAACACACCCCACCCACCCCACCCATAACCTAAGCATTGCGTTCAGCAGAAGCAATCTTAGTGAGACAGAGAGAGAGAGAGAGAGACTTAGAGAGCGCACCGCGTTGTGCGTTGTGTGTTAAGTTAACACACACTGTTAACTGGCCGTTTGACTCGTGAGCAAATGCGAGTGTACGGGTGCAGAATATGTTATAGTCGAGCTTGACCGACTTTCTTTCTTGTTTCCAATGAAGATATACCATTTTTAGTAATTGTATCCGAGTTCACAAACACCCAATATATTATATGAAATGGGTTTTGTGGAAAATTTTCATTGAAATTCTATACAAATTACTACCCGGTTGTACTGTTTCTGTAAGGCATACTTTTGTGCAGTAGACAGTTTTGGTTTTTTATTATTATCGAGACTATGTTTTCAAAATAGTACATCTTCGCTTAAAACGAGAGCGTAAGTTAAAGTCGGCTCTAACCGACTTCGAAATACCCGTTACTCATGGAAAGAAACGTTTAACAGACTTCCTGTGTGTCTGAGGTGGGACAGCCGAAAAGTATGCAACATTTTTTTAACTCGGCTATTTATCATCCGATCTTGATGAAAATTGGAGGGCTTATAGATGTTGCGAATATTAATGTAAGTTTTAAATTCAAAATCAATCAAAAACTGTGGGAGTTATTCAACATTTTTTATTGTGGGGGCGGGGGTGGGCGTGGCAAAAATTTGAAATAAACTTGATCTGCGTGCAGACAATAGGAGTCTACATTTCAAAATTGGTTGCTCTAGCTCTTCTAGTCTCTGAGATCTAGGTGTTCATACAGACAGACGGACAGACGGACGGACGGACAGACGGACAGACGGACATGGCTATATCGACTCGGCTGTTGATACTGATCAAGAATATATGTACTTTATATGGTCGGAAATGATTCCTTCTGCCTGTTACATACATTTGCACGACTTTAGTATACCCTTTTACTCTACGAGTAACGGGTATAAAAATCCTACAATTCTTTGGGATAGTTTATTTTAAAGTTAAGAAATAGTAGACAATATCAAAAAAAGTCAAAACAAAAGTATAGGTTCCCCACAAAACGCGTCAGAAAAGGGTCAAAATAGGCTTTTTGCAACTTTTAGCTCAAATTACTGAAAATCTCAACTTGATGGACCATTACTGAAAACAGATTCGTGTTCAGCACACGAAAAACATTTTGAATCACCCCCAACCCTTCAATATACTGGACCTTGTTGCCTAGTGTTATAGATAAAATTATAATCACAATGTGACTGTTTTAGCGACCTTAAGATTTCAATCATAGAACTTTTTAGCGGGCTCTAGGTCTATTAGTTATGATTTTCATCATAACATTTTCTAAAACAAGACACGCACAACACCACAAAGGAGGCTGGTTTATCATATAGCTTTCACAAACTACCACAGTTTAATTATCAGCGATCTTTTGCCCAACTTCAATAAGTTTTCAGACGCTACCTCATGCCAGAACTGCTAAGATCGCTTGGGAACCCCAAGTCAGACTTGTAGCAAAAATTCCGCCAACTCTTGTTTTATAAAATGCTATGATGAAAATCATAACTAATAGACCTAGAGCCCGCTAAAAAGTTCTATGATTAAAATTATAATGGTAATTTCCATTTACATCTGTGGTCTTCGTTTTTCGGGGCGGTTTAGCATTAAATAAAGAACACCTATTTGGTAAGCGGTTCGGTTAACGAGCGGGTTATATCGACACCTTGGTCTAACTAAATTAAAATATTATTTTCAATGGGCTGGCAGTCTAAGCGTACCTGGTTAGAGAATGCAAGAGCAAGATAAAGCGAGTTCTTGAGCGGAAAAAAATAGCCCATCAGCCGCCTCGTCTTTTCTCTCACAATAAAGAAAGCATTTCAAACTCGACAAATCATGTTAAATACAAAAAAAAAAAAAACTTCAATCTAGTTACCTTCTGGCCACATTTCGTGCTCTTCATGTATTAAATTATACCTCATTCATCAAAAGCAAACAAAACTCTAACAAATAAAGACCTCATTTCAAAAATCCACATATATATTATTAACATTATACATACATATACATTAGAGAAGAATGGATATAAGGAAAACACTACTAAAAGTTAATAGACATGTCTGGAAGGCCCTTGTTAACTTAACAAAAAAACAATCGGATGCCTCGCTAGAGGATATTACAATAGCAGCTCGGTATACTATGCGAAATCTTAATCCAGTGGGTGATGTGGAGGAAGCCATCAAAAAGTCTTTATTTGCGATGGTCGAGTATGGTAAAGTAAAAAAGAACTCTAAGGGAGCGTACTCCATTTGCAGCGGCATAGGGGATACAAGAGAAAATATGTTCGTGCAGAGCGTTCCCAGGAAGCGCAAACTAGAGGAGTTGACTGTTGACACGAGCTCATTGCCCAATATTACGGCTAAAGCTTTGTTTGGTAATTACAAGATGGGCTCTGCTCTCAAGTTCTGGACACCGATAAAAAGTGCTCTCACCATGGGCTATTCGTCGGATCTTTTATTGCCAGCCAAGCGCCGGCGCATTTCGTGTGAAATGGAAAACGAGTCTTAGAAGGAAAGCTGCTTGTTCAATTTATTGAGAATTTTGTTCCTGTTTTGGTTTAATGTATTTTTTAAGTTTCCATCTTTTAATTTTGGGGTGTGTATTCTTATGCCCAGCCCTTGCCTTTAGCAATATTTAGCAAATTAGTTCCTTTCCTTTCTTGCAGCTTCCCTACATGCTGCTTCTACTTCTCAGCCGTGTGCTTGGCCAGCTGGAGGATATGCCCTATCAGCGTGTAGCCAATCTTTGTGAGACTTGCATTTGTCTTACCTCGCAGGACAGCAACCATCGAGTTCACCAGACTCAACTGTGCCATGTTGAACTTCGAACACATTTTGGCGCATTGGCCCACAGAACTTGGCACTGTGTTCGCGGGTGCAGAGTTTGTGGTCTCTTATTCCGGTAACCGCATCCGTCTGCTCCAGCAACTTCCGGCCACAGATGCCATGTCGGCACTGCGACATGCAACAGCTGCAGGCTTCCCTCTTCATGGATGTGCCAAACGTGGAACGACTCTACCTGAGCTGAAATGAAATTACGAATGAGGGACTCAAGCCTGATTTGTTTCGTGGTTCCTTCAACAGTACTAAATATGAGCCCATTGGCCTGAAGGATCTAGGCTTGGATCGTGAACTCTTTGAGCATACATCCCAACTGGCCAAGCTCAATCTGGCCTATAATCGTCTGAGCATCTTGGATGCAGCCATCACGGCGTCTCTGGCTTCGGTGCGTACTCTGCAGCGCTTGTACTTGTCTCACTATGGTCTGCTGACGTTGCCCGCCGAACTCTTTGCTCAACTGGACCATCTGCGCCATGGTGTTTCCGGGAATGAGTTCACAGTGGTTCCGACCGGCCTTCAACTGCTGGGAGCATCATTAACACCTTTGAATCAGGCTGGCAACCGTTTTCCCATTCCCATGCTAGGAATTCCTGGTACTTCTCGTGCGAGCTTCTACAGGCAATAGAACTGGCTGGTAAAGCTCATGTTCAATTTTCAGTGCGACACCCTACTTGCTGGCTGGATCACAGCCCTCCAATTTGACGGCCCAACAGATTTGTAACGTGGTCATACCCAAGAAATGTCGTGCCGTGGATGAAGAACCGACAAGTTGTTTGCGTATTATAATTACCGCCATTATTGGCAGTGTTGTGGTGGTCCTGGATCTAATCATTGGCTTCATTGCGGTCTGTGTGCGACGTCGCCTGAAGGGCAGCGACTACGGTGTCCAGCCCATACGATATACCAGCGTCAGGGGTAGCAATCTGCAAACTAAGTTTAGCAATACGACTGTCACCACAGGTGCAGCCAATTCCTGATACTTAAAAAAATTCTGAATACTTTAAATAAAACAAAAAAAAAACGTTCAACTTTTACAAAACCGCCCCTTAAAAGTGGAAGTATGGAAATCAAAAGTTCCTCCCAGAACTCTAGTTTTTCTCCAACTAACCGAAATGTGGACAGAGTTAACGTAAAATGTCCGAATGGAGAAGGACGAATATACAGGTTTCAACCTTACAGAAAGATACTACAGTCGAACTACATAGCGCATCTCAAGGGGATAAAAAACACTTCGTTATAAAGAAAATTAGTAATATTGAAAAAAAAAACTTCGTAATACGAAATTGCAGTGTTTAGGAAACGAATACGTTATATAGAGAAATTTGTACAGAAGTTCGTATAGGTAATTTAAGAATTTTATTACTTCTTTTCAAGTGCAACTAAATAAGGAAATCAGCTCTGACACTTTATTTGAAAGTGGAGACAAAGTCGATTCATATTTCGCGCACTTAGGGCCGTTTTCTCATGTTGGTGTTTTTGCAAATCTAGGTGCATTTGCTGCATTTGCTTTGCTCATGTTCAATGCTAACCATCTAGATGAATTTCGTAGCAATCTACTTCAACCTCATTGATTTCAAATCCATGTACATTCTTATGCAAATTTAGTATTTTTGTGTATCCGCGCATATGGTCACACTGGAAAATATTTGAAAACTAAAAACAACTGTTGCTAAAAACAGCAAAGTCTGAATTGTTATTAAGTAAACCAAAAATGGAAAATATTGGATGTGCCTTTAATATATAAGAAAACCTGCAGACATTGCTGAAATTACAGATGCACATTCTAATTCCCCTAGTTCATTGCTTAAGCTAAGTTTACACATCCAATTAATTTGGCTAAATTTTGATTAAAAAGCCATGATTAAAGATTTTACAGGATTAAAAACTTAAACTGTGGTTCCATACGCAAATAATTTGATCAAATATGGCCGGCAAGTTACACAAATTGGCATATTTAGCCCAATTTTCATGAAAATTTGTCCAAATTATTTGCCTGTGTGAAAATGGCTTTCGACCTACTGCTTAATCTTCCATCATAGTAACAAGTCGTTCCAAAAGAAAAACCTTCTCCTCCTCTGTAAAATTCTTGCTTTAATTTTTAAAATTGGCGCGCAATAAAAAAGACAAAATTCAGCCGAGTGCAGAGGTGCTGCCAACCTAGTATTTGACCATTCCAGCCCTCCCGGTGTGACCGTGGCGTAAATGCCCGAATTTATAATCAACCTACATGAGACAACCAATTGCACAAAAACCATCTAGATGCCAAATCTAGATGGATTTCGATTTGAGCAAAAACATGAACATGAGAAAACGGCCCTTAGTGTGGAAAGTACATCTTTATAATCGCTACTCGTAAAAAGGACATACTATAGTCGTGCAAATGTATGTGACAGAAGGAAACATTTCCGACCATATAAAGTATATATATTCTTGATCAGCATCAACAGTCATGCTGTCAGTCAACAGTCAATATAGCCCTTCAATATATAGTCATACAGACGGACGAACACCTAGATCTCAGAGACTAGAAAAGCTAGAGCAACCAAATTTATGATCTATACTATTGTCTGCACGCAGATTAAGTTTGTTTCAAATTTTTGCCACGACCACTAACGCCCACACAATAAACAATGTTGAATAACTCCCACAATTTTAAAGATATCGATCTTATATTTTATTTGCAAGATCTATAATCCCTCAAATTTTCATAAAGATCGACTAACAAATAGCCGAATTAAAAAATTGTTTGCATACTTTTTGGCTGTCTCCATTCAGGAACACTGGAATGGTATTAAGCAATGCTTTCCATAAGTTACCTGTTACTCGAAGTCGGAAAGGGCACCCGGTACACTATATAGAACACACAATATAGCGAATATTTCTGCATTTATGACAGTCTTAACGTAAGTGAATGATATGTATTCATATGAAAAGAAATGGGACATTACAAATAGTTCAGGAACTTCACAAATCAGTATAATGACATTTTTCATGGTTTTTCTGAGTTTAAATCGTTAAAAAATAATAAAGATAAAAAGTCGACAAAAGCTTGCGGAATTGTAGGAGCTATCAAAAGCTCTTCTTGCTTTACCCACTACCCAAGTACGCGTAAGCTCCGCTGAAAAATAGGATGGACGGAAAAACAATGGCCGATAAGAAAAATATAATTTGAATCATGTAATGAATGCAAACTTGTGTGTGTCTAGGTTGCTTACCCTCTTTGTCTGGTTTAAGCTTAAAAATTTCTTTAAGCTTTACCGTTACCGGTACGTATCGGTATACCGAAATAAAAATCCAGGTACCAATACGGAACCGAATACTGAAATAAATTGGAACCAAAACTGAACCTTTTACCGAAACAAGATTCGGTACGTACCAGAACCGGAACCGAAAAACGATTCGGTTTGATTCCTTGATTATAACAATTGTTCAAAAATATGGAGTGCTATGGCAGATTTAGTTATTCTTGCTGGTACTCAGTAGTACTTCTGGAACTTGTAGAATACAGTATTTATAAGTTTTTTTTGCTTTTACATAATTCCACCAAATTTCATGAAAATCGCTCAACTATATCGTATAGCTGCCATACAAAATATAATTCTGAATAATAGCACAAGGCAACAAAATTAGACTTTTTCCAGTATATTGAAGGGTCGGTAGTGATTCTAGATGATTTTTGTGTGCTAAACACGAATCTGTTTTCAGAAATGGTCCATCATGTCGAGATTTGTGCTAGTTTGAGCTTAAAGATACAAAAAATGCCTTATTTGACACTTTTTATACGCGTTTTGTGGAGAACCTATACTTCTGTCTTGACCTTCTTTGATATTATCAGAAAGAACTACTCCTTAACTTTGAAATAAACTATTTCAGAGAATTGTACGATTTTTTCCAATGAAGACATACCATTTGTAGTAATTGTATCCGAGTTCACAAACACCCAATATATTGTATGCAATGGGTTTTGTGGAAAATTTTCATTGAAATTCTATACAAATTACTAGCCGGTTGTACTGTTTCTGTAAGGCATACTTTTGTGCAGTAGACAGTATTGGTTTTTTATTATTATCGAGACTATATTTTCAAAATGGTATATCTTCGCTTAAAAAAATCGTACAGTTCTTTGGGATAGTTTATTTTAAAGTTAAGAAATAGTAATTTACGATATTATTAAAGAAAGTCAAAACAAAAGTATAGGTTGCCTACATAACGCGTCTGAAAAGAGTTAAAATAGGCTCTTTTTGCAACTTTAAGCTCAAATTACTGAAAACCTCGACGTGATGGACCATTTCTGAAAACAGATTCGTGCTCAGCACGCGAAACTAATCTAGAATCATCCCAACCCTTCAATATACTGCACCTTGTTGCCTAGTGTAGTCGTAGTAGGAAAAACTTTTTTGTTTTCAAAGCTATCGCACTCAAGCTTGTAACCAGGGAATCAAACCGAATCGTATTTCGGTTCCGGTTCTGGTAAGTACCGCAATTTATGTTTCGGTAAAAGGTTCTGTTTTGGTTCTAGCATTATTTCGGTATTCGGTTCTGTTTCGGTACCTAAATTTTTATTACGGTATACCGGTACTTATCGGTTCGTACGGTTCTGGTTCTGAGTTTAAATCGGTTCTTTTCGGTATACGGTTCCGGTTCTGGTTCCGGTTTGATTCCCTGCTTGTAACTGATCAATACTATATGCTACCACACAATTCTGCCAAGTTTGATCCAAATCCGGATGACTAAAGCATAAAGCTGCCATAGGAACTATCGGTCGAAAAAGTAGTTTTAGTGAGAAAAACTTTTTTGTTATCAATGGTAGCGTCTTTAAGCTATCCAGTTATGAATATTATCGGTTTCCACACAATTTTGGGAAGTTTGGTCAAAATCTGATGAATATTACGTATAGCTGCCATATAACAAACTGGCAAGCAAATGGTGTGGCAGCCCTGGCCACCTCTGGTCACACTATTCATCGACCACCATCCCTAACGCAGTAGCAGAACGCCAACACGCGCCATCCCTGGCGCTCAGTTTCTGGCTTGGCTTCGGCCAAGCGCGGCACGCGACTGCATCGCTCCGTTCGACTTGACGATAATTGTTAGCTTAAGTTATGTTCAATAAAGTTAGTTACTCATTAAAACCTAGTACCTAAAATGGTCAAAGTAGTGGCGCCATCTATTGCTGAGTTTGGGAAATAACTCAGCTAAGAATGTAATGAAAATATTTTAAATCCTTAATTTATAAATTATAAAAGCTACTAGGGTATAAAAACTTCGGTCGAGCCGAAGTTAGCTTTCCTCTATTTTTTTTTTAAGAAGTCCCTAACAACATATAATTTTTGCGTTCACATCCCATGTGTACCTCAGGCGAAAAACAATAAATATGGGTGCTTATTCTGCTATGCCCTTTATAATTTGTATTATATTAATTTTGATAACTTTACCTCCTTGTCTGAAATTTGAACTCAGGAGCTTTCTCGAAACTAATAAGGCGACCAACGTATATGCTATTCATTAAATTAATCTAGTTAAAGACTGAGAGAGATACTTTGCCCGGTTCGACAAGCACTAGGATCCCATATTCCACTCGATTGCATTCAACACATCAAAAACTTCGGGTTTGCCGATTAGATAGGCCCGCTCGACCATATTCTCTCCAAAAACATGCCAAGCGCTCTGGGGTCTCCGCTATATAAACCATTGCAGTGTTGATCGTGGACTATTTGGTCGAAATCAATTAAGTACGTCAAATATGAAACTTAAGCAGTTAGCCTATCTACCTATATGTTGTCTCTGCCTATTTGTGGTGGTCCATGCTGATGCTGAAAAGCCAGCCACTCAAGTAAAGCGATGTAAGTTCTCAACATTAACTTTTGAAATATATCCATGACTTAAAACATAATTTATAGGCTCCGGAGCGAAACCATTTCCATTGGAAGTTCGAGTCGCTAACTGTGTAACTCCGCCGTGCCTAATTGTTAAGGGCACGACCCAAGAGTTCGAAATTGATTTTGCCGTTGACAAGTTTATCAGCAATCTTACCGCCAAGGTGAGGGCCACCACTTTGGGAGTTATCACAGTACCCTATGAACTTCCAAAAGACGTTGCGGACGTTTGCTCTAATCTTATGTATGGAGCCTATTGCCCTCTCTATCCCACTGAAGATGTCACCTATTTATTTGCATTTCCCATTGGTGAATACCCTGAGATTGGAGTAAAAATTGAAATATATTTGGTGGACCAGGACGGTGATACGGCCACTTGCTTTGTGTGTGATATCAAAGTTGTCAAAGGCAACGGCGGCAGCAATATGTATGAGCTGAACTATCTGAACTGAAGAGGCGGAGGAGGGGCGGGAATATGAACTCGCTTAACTAATGGCACTATGCACTGTGATACAATTATTTTTTTTTTTTTGTGAAAATTTAGGAAATAAAAATGAAAAATTAACAAAATAAAAAAACGAACAAGAAACCCAAATCCCTTTACTCTCTGTTGAGCGAACAAGCTTTTGCATGCTATATGAATTATTAATATTTTAAAAGCTTTGTTGTTTGTTGTGATGAAGCATTTGCGAAATACACTATTTCTTTTAAGTCCATTTAGATTCTCGAATATATGTGTGTAAAAAACGCTAATGCTTTTAGATGCAATTTGCACGATTAAACTACTTCTATTACCTCCATGAGAAGTTACAAAAGGAAAGCAGTCCGAGCTCAAGTGAAAGCTACAATCAAATCAGTTAACAATTCATAATCCTTATGACCAAATAAACTTGACGATTATTCATCAGACCCAGCACACCTGTTCAGGCATGCAGCCAACGTAAAAGAAGAAGAGAAATGTACCCAGCTATCAAACTTGAATGAGCTAAAACGGTGGCTGACTGTCCGTCTTATCAAGTTAGCTAAAAACATTTTACACTCAGAAGAAGTAATGAAAATACATTTAACAGCAAGTTTATTCATAACCTTCATTAAGAAAAGGAAAATTGTTTGAATTGGGTTTAAAAATATTACTGACTGTGTTCAAACTTGAACATGAGACTCGACCACGATCCTAACGTTGCGTTAAATATCATAAGCCTATCATTCTTTGTAACATTAAATATTTAGCCTTTGTCGCCTATGTCATAAACATGCCACCTTTTGTAATAGCATTAAATATTAATAGCGGCAGTGACAAGGATCGGCACAGCAGACACGCCACTTGAAAAGGATCAACCATGGGAACCACTCGAACAGGTCATCCTGTTCCCACCACTTAATGTGCATCGTGTGAGGCAATGTGTATTCCTCTCTAGAAAGGGCTGAGAAATTTAGAAATAAAAGCAGCTCGCTCACACTGAGCGAGTCAGTACAAATGAAATCTTACAACCGTGCTCAACTAAAAGTTTATAAGTCTATACAGACTGTTTTCAACAACCTTTATGATAATCAAACTACCAAGCTCTAGAGCGCTCGAGTTCATGATATGTTTGCACACAACTATAAACAGGAACACACAACACCACAGAGGAGGCTGATCTTCAGTAGTCTCTGCACATCAACTGCAAGTCAGCAGCTGCCTCTTTATACCACCAATGCTATAACCGCTAGGGAATTCCAAGACGACTTAACAGTAAAATCCGGTACTAAAAGACAAAGCCAAGTTGACAGTAGCCTGACATTTTGCTACTGATAGGCATCCGACTTCGACCAAATTTCTCGAATCTGTGTGAAAGCATATAAAAAATACTAGAGCACAGCTGTGGCTCACGCGCCGAGGGCTGTTTGATGGCTCACGGCTAACGGCTCACGAGCTGTACCTCTCAGAGCCAAGAACTGAGTGTCACGAGAGTTGCGAGCAGAAAGCGATTTCAAACCCTGACCTTACGAGGTATTTATTCATTTAGTTGAGATTTTTTGTTCTAATTGCTTTGCCACCGGGAGTTGTTTGAACTGAACTGTTAAAACGAATCGTACGAAATATTCCTAATGTCAAAAGCTACTGAATCGATGAATCGTTGACTCAGATCAGAATCAAGCATGAACTGATTTTAAACTCTACTCGTGCAGGGCTCTAGTATATACATATATAATATATATATTTGTATTTACACAGCTCAAAGGGCCACAAGCTCATAATTTTCACACAAGATAAAGGGACCTACAGTTTAGTGCCGAATCCGAAAGACAAAGTTTGAGAAGCTTTTTAACGGCTAGTTACTTCATTCTACAGCCTTGCCTAACAAACTACGCTCATCAAGAACTCTTCCGAAACCTTTGTTTAAACTATAACTTGCATTATCATACTTTCTCATCTCACTTCTCTTTGTTTGTAATAAAAGATAATTTATTTATCCTACTTAGGGTAGGCCTTCTTAAAGTTAAACAGAACATTGTTAAACTATAAACTAAATAAATAAATTCAGCTGGCGCCAATAGCTGGTAAGGTAAGGTAAAGGTGACTGGTTGTGTAAGAGTTTTTAAAGAAAACATTTTTTATTAGATGTTCCGAGGCGGGATAGAACACTCGCCTGCCGCACCAGCAGGCCCACACATTATCGCTGCTGGTAAAATGGGTCTTAGTGAGAACAAATTTTTTTTTTCAATGTTAGCTTCCCTAAACTCAGCCATTATTAATATTAAATGCTTTCCAATTTAGTTCAAAATCGGATGACTATATCTTATGGCTGCCATAGGACCGATCGTGCGGAAAATGGGTCTCATTCAGAAAAACTTATTTGATTTCAATTTTATCGGTCTTAAACTTGGTGATTATTATTTTTGTATGCTTTCAAATAGATTTGCAAAATTTTGACAAATTCGGATGACTATATCTTATAGCTGCCATAGAACCGAAAGGTTGGAAAATGGGTCTTAGTGAGAAAAACTCCAATATTATTGTTCTTAATTGCGGCGATTGTTATATTATATCGCGAGCACAAAATGTTCTTAAAACATGCCCGGTCGTAAAGTGACATCCACTGATCACGATTCCAGAAAAAGCGCTATTACTCTACTTTTGTCAATGAGTGTGCTTGATTTAGTAAGATTTCAAACGATCTTTTTTCTGAGAGTGCTTACGTACTGCAAAGTTTGGTTGTTATTTGTTTTTTAATTTTTTTCTTTCAGTGTTTATTTGCACTCAAAATCAAGTGATAAGAAACCCCCATCAAAACCTGTTGACCATATGGCGAATTTGCCCGGCCTGCTGCTGGTCAATAAATGATTATCAGAGCGGATTTTAATAGCTTTATAAAAATAATCATAAGATTTAGAGTTTCGGTGCAAATCGTAACGTCACAGATGATTTAAAATCCAAGTAGACCAGGTACACTGGAATCGATGACGTTGTCGAGGCAGCAGGTACGGGCTGTCCCTTGGGATTGCTACTTTTATTAATCAGTGTACCCACAACCATAGTGCCGTCTACTTCCATATGATGTCAACCAGAACACGTCAATCGAAGAGCAATTCTTTGCATTGGGTAGTCGAAGCATTATTAAGTTTACAGCTGCAGATGAAACAACTGATCACCTTATTGTGGTCTGTAACATCAGTGCTTATTTAAGGAGTGGCAAGCTCCATATATAAAAAGGAGTGGGTGTCATGGGACGCACGGGATGAGCGAAGCCCTTTCCAATTTCAAATCAAGTCACTGTTGAGTCACTGTTGATTTAGTGTAGATGCACTCTTAAGTCACTGTTGATTCAGTGCTGATTCACTGTTAAGTCACTGTGGAGTCACTATTAAGTCGCTGCCAAGTCACTGTAAAGTCACTGTCAAGTTACTGTCAAGTCACTGTCAAGTTATTCTAGTTTTAGTCCCCAAGTCGAACGTCCGTAAAAGAGCTTCACTCTTAGGATAGCTTTATGCCAAATTCTCTGGCAGTTTATTAGTCTGAATTTTTCTGTGGATTTTCTTATCCAAGATCTAATTAGCCAAGTTAGAAATGGGCCCAATCAGCATATAATTCCGATTAGCGATTAGTGATTTACGACTTGCGATTGCTAATGAGTCTCTGCTGAACTTCATTGATTGAAGGCTTTACATTATTCTTTGGCCTTAGTACTTTTCAATAAAAAGTTTTTATCATAGAAGAAAACGTACTCAAATAAACTTCAGTACGTGCTTACTTTCCTAGAATGAATTAATGCTTTTGTTAAGGTAATACCCAATTTATTTGAATGCTGAAGCGGGAATACACTTTGTAGTTATGTATGAGATATACATTTTTATTATCAAAAAGAAAGAGTAAATTTGAGCAAGGAAGCCAATTGTAATTGGAAGATTTTTTGATCAATGGTTTACCCTTTTTTGGGCATAAAATTTCAAGAAAATATCGAGATAAAATAAAGAATTTTAAGGTAACGATTGTTCGAATTTTAAACATTACAGGGGTATTATTTTAAGAATCTTATGCACTCGATTTGTGAGTTCAGTATTCTAAGTTACACTAAAAAAAAAGGTGTGAGTGTCGTTAACACTCACGAGGCTTTGATGTGAAACATGATGCTAAATTTAAGGGATTAATTTCAAAATCACAAGCTCTCTCAATGGTACATATATTAAGCAGCAACATAGCTCGTAAATAACTCTCAACCCTTTTTTCAGTTCGCTCTGCTCACGTCACTGACCGAAAAACCAAATATTAAAGGAGCCTGGGCTTCCCGCAACCGAATGTGTTCTGTTATCGCGCTCACTGTTAAGTGGCTGTGGTTGACCACACAGCACTGATCGGTCTGACAGCAACCGAATAACAGGCCCAACTCAGTCAATTAGTCTTAAATTGCGTGCTTCTCGAAGACTCTCGAAACTCTCAAAATGTTATTTGAAAAGGTTGCAGACTCAAGAGCAAGATGTACTTAACAAGGAAGCCGCACTCGCTCTCTCACAACTTCTTAAATAAGAAGCTGAACACAAAAAATTTCGTCGGCAGAGAAGCGTCGCTCACAAGGGTTGTTTACAGAGTGACATTTAAGAAGTAAGCAAAGAGAGCGAGTGCGACTACCTTGTTAAGTATATCTTGCTTAAGAGTTGCGCCAGAGTTTAACATAAGCAGAGAGAGAGTCTATGCGAGAGAGAACGAGAGAGCGCATATAGTTCGTCGCATACATTCATATCGTTAGCCGAGCCTTACACACCGATGCATACATACGAAGAAGACCTTTTGAATTCGGGAATTAGTGTGTTTCTCTCCTCTCACAGCGAAATAGAAGCAGAGAGCGTAGTTAAAGGTACCACTTTTCAATGTGGCACGAAAGCTGTCGTTTTCTGACAAAGGCAAACGGGGGACCGATTTTTGCGACCTCTGATCAGCAATGACAATCTTTCAAAAGAAGAAAACTTACAGGGAGTAGAAACACCAACAACAAGATCAATTGCTTCAGTGTCATTCCTTTTTCCTGCAACTCTTATTTATTGTGCTGCTCCATTGATAAATGAAAACAACAAAAGTAACAAAGGAATAGCAGGAAAGAATTAATAATCTCCATCTTGAAATAGGTTGCCACACTGATCCTACACTGTTCCCACACTCTTCCCATACTGTTCCCACACTCTTCTCACCCATTCCACTCCTCAGCCACTCCCCTATAGTAGACAATAGACTGAAATATTCCACAGGTGCAGCCAATTCCTGATACTTTAGATAATACTGAATACTTTAAATAAAAACAAAAAAAAAAGTTCAACATTTACAAAACCGCCCCTTACAAGTGGAAGTATGGAAATCAAAAGTTCCTTCATATTTCCCTGTCTTCGTGTCAATCTAAGCTTATATTAGAATGTTGCAAATGTTTAAATATCTCAAAAACCGATTGACCGACACCTCCTATTTTCCCGTCTTTAATTACCATTTTTCGCGAAAAACCTAAACTCAAATAATAATTTTTAATTTTCTCAATGTTTTTGAGTTTGTCTACTTTTGCCGTCTCTTAAGTCCTCATAATAATCTTTGGTCATTTGAAAAATTCGCAATTATTTTAACCGTGCGATCTACACTTCCTATTTATTCGTCTACATTACCATCCATCAATCTTTATTTACCAACGCCTGCGCTTTCGTAAAATACTCAAATGAAAATTTGGCAAATTTCGCGGTTTTTCGTTTACACCTCTGATATACCCGTCTTTAATTGCCATCCATCCAATATTTATAATTATCTTAGGTTCTTTGAAAATGTTGCAAATTTCGCGATTTTCTTGAGCATTTAATCGACTCCTACTATTTACCCGCCGGTTTAATCGTCTTTATAATAATCTAAACTCAAATGAAAATTTTTGAACTTTCGCGATTTTGTGGACCATTTGTTCCACACCTTTATTTACCCGTGTACTCTTGCCGTCTATCAAATCTTCATAATAATCTTAGGTCTTGTGAAAAATTTAGAAATTTCACAATATTTTAGAAATTTGAATGTACACCTTTTGTGTACAAATTTGTCAAATTTCGCGATTTTTGGACCATTATAAGCTTATAGGAAAATAAGTGCAATTTACTCGATTTTTTGATCGATCATCTATCTAGTCTTTATAATAATCTAAGCTCCAATGAGAATTTTTGCAATTTCGATATTTTTACACATTTTTTATACAATTTACATATTTATCATATATTGAATATGCAGTTTATAATGTAAAGTGGGTTATTTCATTAGTATACATCTTGACTTTCACCTCAATCTAAACCTACCTTCATTTTAAAAAGTGCATCAATTCCGATGTCTACTGATAAAGTATGTAGCTGCAATAACTGACTATCAATTATCGCGTTAAAATAGATAGTTATTAAAGGAAATTCAGTATTGCATACTTTAAAGGGTAGTTATCGTGATATTTGGGGTCGATTTTCAAATAGAAACAGACAAAGGGATCAATTCCAAAACTAATTTTCATTCTGTGTCTCTCTACTGGAGAATTTTTATTAATTTGCGTGCGTATTTTTATTTTTGATAAAAACACGCATAAAAGGAACAAACTAAAAGGTTGATTAATTTGTGGAGGAAACGCTTGACGAGCAGCTATGCAAATTGCTGCTTATCTCACAAATTGTTTGGATAAAACTTTTATAACCGATATTACGCAGGCTATGGAGATAACGGTGACTACTGTGGCCAACAAAAACTAGCACTCGCTTTCCAGCACTTCCTCATCAACGGCCACGGGTGGCCGGGGAAGCTGCGTTGCGTCTAGCTTAAACAGATTTATCGACTGTTTTTGGGCCAGAAACTGACGCATTTCTGCAAAGTTATCACGCTCCTTGAGTTGCTTGCTGCGCTGCTTAAAGGCCGTATCATCTGCAGAGTCGGATTCGGAGCCAGAGCCATCGTAATCGCTGTGCTGTGTGGTGCAAGCATCAGTCAATCGGTTGTCCTCTTGTACCTGCTGGTGCTTAGACTCTACTTTGCCAAACAACTCGTCCACATTGATGCCCTTCGAGGCTAACACCTCTCGCTCCTTCTCCAACATTACCTGTCGTATGGGATCAATGCGATTCTTGAGCTGCTTCAGCACTGGTTTGAATTTGCCTTTGGTGATGCGCTTCTCAAAGTTAAGCAGCTCCTTCTCGGGCGTGGGATAGGGTGCCTGCTGTTCGGCCTCATAGGACTGCGCCTCGTTTTCATCATACATATAGGCATAGAAATCATCCTTTTGCTGGGGCTCGCTGAGATTCTGCGAGAACTCCACCCTCAGGATGCTTTCGGGGAATTCTTCAGCTTGGTTTTTGGTGACGGGCGGTGATGTCGCCTCGAGGTCCAGCTTGCTGTGCAGAAACTTATTGTAGACCAGCATCAGTCGCTGGAAATCATCACAGCAAACGGCAAGTGCGTTCTCAATGCCGCGCATATTGTTGGCCACAGCCACCAGTTGATTGGCATTGTTCTTGTGAGCCGCTTCCGTGGCCGTAAGCTGTTGCAGTGTTACGTCCAGAGCCTGACACTCCCCGGCCACGGCCACCATGCAGGCGCTGAGCTTCAGTGAGGAGTGTTGCAGCACGGCTATGGGGCCGCTGCGCTGCTGCTGCGTTTTAGCCGCATGTAACTCGGCCAGTTCAAGCTGTTTGCGGTTTTGCATGGCCAGGGCCAAGTTTTTGAAGTGTTGCTCCTCTTCCTGGACAAGCTGACGCACCAGTGAATCAATTTTCATTAGCTCCTCGCTAAGCTGGGAAATCGAGGGCCTCGTTGTAATGGTCAGGGCCAGCCGGAACAGATATTGCGACTGAACATAGGCAAAGATGTTGTGAAAATCCTGCACATATTGGGGAAATGTTATTAGAGGGCTTCAGACATTAATCTATCCAGTCCTACCTTTATATGTTTTGGACTGTAGTCAGTCACATTGTTCTTAAAGTACTCGCAGTCGCGCAACTCCTCCATGGGTGCATAGTATGAACCATATTTCACGGGCAGGGGATAGTCCGTCTCCAGTTTCCGCGTTGCATCGTAGAGTATTTCGGTAACTTCCTTGGCTGCGGTAATACAATCCCAGGCGCGCTCAATCTGGCGCGATCTGAGGGCATAAAAATGAAATTCCCACTCATGTTTTCGCGCAGTTTTTGCTTACTCAATGAGCTCGGCCTGCTTCATGATGATAATCTCTTGAAAGTAAGTCATATTGCGTCGAATACAATTGCCAAACTCATCAATGGTCCTGATTAACTGCTCCAGTTTGCGCTCCATCATTTTGTTCCTGCACACAAAGACACTCTTGACGGCATAGAGAGCACCAAAGGTGCTTGTTACCAGGATTGAAGGCAACAATGTGAGACGCAGACCGCGTGGCGTAACCAAGTGCTCTAGCACTGTGCCGCCCAGAAGAACGCAGGCATTTCGCGTCGTCAGTAATTGCCGGCCGGACACCGTTGCCGTGTTTAATTCTTGCATGCATTGCTCCAAAGCTTCAACGTGGTCAACCAACAGTCGCTTGGAGTAGAGAATCTTTTGCAGCAGACGATCTGTTATGACCTACAAATTGAATATTAGCCAATTTTGGGTAACATAAGCAGGACGGCACCAACTCACCTGTTTCTGCTTCAGCTCGTCCGCCAGTTGGCGATGCTCAAAACGTTGCTATGGAGATTTAAAGGGAGAATGTGAATAACAGTACTTGATTAACCCATGCAACACCACTTACCCTGAGCATTTCCATTTTATTCATTAGTTTTTAGCCGCAGTTCTTTCGCTGCTACCAATAACAATCAGGGCTCCATCTCTTGATAGCAGTGGGACAATCGATTATTCAAGAGACTATCGATACCACTTATCGGTAGCTAAAGGGTGTCTTGTTTTGTGCTAATTTTATAAATTCAGCTTATTGAAAAGAACAAGTCAAGAGAACTGCATCTTTAAGCTTACACAGTTAAATTGACTCAAGGTCTGATGCCTGGGCACGAACATTGAATATACTAAAAATTGGTGACTGCAAATTATCAAGCAGTTTCATTTGGAAATTGAATGGGTAAGGTCCTCACAGAGCCATGAACTGCAGGTATATAAGATGGGTAATGAAGGAGTACAAAAAGAACGGTTAACAGGGAAGGTTAATTAGGAGTAGTTTACCAGAATATATGGGTAAAAGAAGATCAGGATTCCAGTAGAAGCCACGAAAAGTAAATTGAAACTTCGGGACCTAAACAATGAAGCAATTTTAAAGCAATTTAAAACACGAGAGAATCAAGTGTGTTTACCAATTCTGGTAGTATGAAAAGCTTTGGCACCCTCCTTGAGTGCCTCATCCGTTATTTCACTCCAGCTCAGGTAGAGTCGTTCCACGTTTGGCACATCCATGAAGAGGGGAGCCTGCAAGTGTTGCATGCCGCAGTGCCGGCATGGAATCTGTGGCCGGAAGTTGGTGGAGCAGACGGATGAGGTTACCCGAATAAGAGATCACAATCTCTGTGCCCGCTGACACGGTGCCAAATTCTATAGGCTAACGCGCCAAAATGTGTTGGAAGATTAACATGGCACAGTTGAGTCTGGTGAACTCGATGGTTGTACAAGTGCAAGTCTCACAGATATTGGCTACACGCCGATAGGGTATATCCTCCAGCTGGCCAAGTACACGACTGAGGAGTAGAAGCAGCAAGTGAGGAAGCTGCAAGAAAGGAAACAACAATTAATTAAATTGTTAAATATTGCAAAAGGCAAGGGTTGGGCATAAGAATACACACCTCAAAATTAAATTAGATGGAAACTTAAAAAATACATTAAACCAAAACAGGAACAAAATTCTCAATAAATTGAAAAAAAAGCTTTCATTCTAAGACTTGTTTTACATTTCACACGAAATGCGCCGGCGCTTGGCTGGCAATAAATGATCCGACGAATAGCCCATGGTGAGAGCACTTTTTACCGGTGTCCAGAACTTGAGAGTAGAACCCATCTTGTAATTACCAAACAAATCTTTAGCCGTAATATTGGGCAATGAGCTCGTGTCAACAGTCAACTCCTCTAGTTTGCGCTTCCGCGGAAAGCTCTTCACGAATATGTCTTCTCTTGTATCCCCCATGACGCTGCAAATGGAGTACGCTCCCTCAGAGTTCTTTTTTACTTTACCATACTCCACCATTGTATACAATGATCTTTTGATCGCTTGCTCTACGTCAGGTACTGGATTTAAATTTCGCATTGTGTACTTTGCTGCCAAAGTAATATCCTCGAGTGAAGCTGAAGCATGTGTTTGGCTTATGCTGACCAGTGCCTTCCAAACGTGCCTATTTACCTTCAATGGAACTCTACTTTTGCCCATAATTCTGTTTAGTATTTATATGTATAATTTTGTATGAGGTCTTTATTTGTTGGAGCCGTGTTGTTGAATGATAAATGAGGTATAATTTAATAGATGGAGAGCAAGAAATGTGGCCAAAAGGTAACTAGATTAAAGTTTTTATGTTTTTTTTTTAACACTGTAAATTCGGGTGGAAAGCAAACGTTATTTGGATCTCCTATTTCGTCGTGTTTTAAATGCTTTCTTGTTTTGTGACAGAAAATACGAGGCGGTTGATGAGCTATTTTGTTCCGCTCTTAACAAGAACTCGCATTCTCTACCAATCACGCTTAGACTGCCAGCTCATAGAAATAATCTTTTACTTTAGTTAAATTAAGGTGTCGATGTGACCCACAATTCGGGCTCGTTAACAGAACCGCTTACCAAATCGGTGTTCTTTATATAATGCTAAACAGAGCCGAATACCGAAGTCCAGAGATGTAAATGGAAACTACAATTAAAACTTTAATTACCATTATAATTTACTTATTTACCCATGCAGTCTGTCATATGCTTGTCAGTTTGTTATATGGCAGCTATACGATATATTTATCCGACTTTGATCGCCAAATTTTTGTTTAAACAGATTCATAACTGGAAAGCATAAAGACGATACCATTGCAAATAAATAAATTTCAATCAAGAATATATATACTTTATGTGGTCGGAACTGCTTCCTTCTATGCGTAGCAATCATCTGGGAAATTTTAATATAATATAAGTAATAACAAAAGGTCTTTTATCCGAATTGTTTTTAATTCCACTTCCGCAATAATAATGTCGGAATTCTTTATAATGAATAATGGAAGAGAAAACTATAACCCACATCATTGGGAAAAGTCTAAACAGTTCAGATAGAGTCATTTCCAACATTCGATACTAACTGACGAAGACGTTATAGACACATTGAATGGCGAAAGGAGCTGGGTCAATCCAGCATACATATAAGTAAAAAAAAATTATAAAATACAGATCACAAATTATTTTAGAATTTAGATCGGAAATCGCTCAGTAGGGTTTGGTGTGGAATGAACAATTGATTATCTTGCGACGAGCGGAGTAGACCAGTTCTATTTGAGACCCAGCGAAGCAGTATATGTTAAGCCCTAAATGATTGGCCAATAATAAAGTAATTAATGTTTAACTACGTTCAAATTGTATTAACTGAATATACCGTGATTGGTATGTTCGATTCTATATATTGGTTCTGTTGTATCCTGGTCCAGACGGAAATAACTCATAAAACAAGTAAATACCTAGTTTTTATACACTTGAAAAGTGTATTATAATTTTGCCCAGGAGTTTGCAACGCATTGAAGTAATCATCTCCGACCACATAAAGTATATATATTCTTGATCAGCATGACGAACTGAATCGATTGAGCTTTGCTCGTCCGTCTGTCTGTCCGTCTGCGCGTCCGTCCGTCTGTCTGTCTCTACGCAAACTAGTCACTCAGTTTTTAAGCTATCGATCTGAAATTTTGCAGAGTCTTCTTTTGGCTGCACGTTGCTAATATGTCGGAACCGCCCGGATCGGATGACTACTTCTTGTAGCTGCCATAGAGACGATAGTTCGAAAAATGGGTTTTTGTGAGAAAAGCTTGTTTGTTTTCAGGGTTAGCGTTCTTAAAAGTCGGTCATTATTAAAATTAAATGTTTTCAAACTGATCTGCGAAGTTTGGTAGAAATCGCTAACCTTTGGAGCAAGCTTTTTCAAGTGTATTAAAACTTCGGCACAGACGAAGTTAGCTTTCCTTTCTCGTTTTGTTTATACCCTGTTCCCATTAAAAATGGGAAAGGGGATCATGAAGTTGTGCAAATGTATGTAACAGCCAGAAGGAAGCTTCTCCGACCCTATAAAGCAGGCATGCCCAAAAGCAGCAAACGACAGAGCACTCACCAATACTCACAAAGATAGGCACCAATACCAATAATGAAATTGTTGTTGGTCAGTTTGCTTGCGCTCGCAAACACCAATCAAAGAAGAGAACAAACCCGGTTTTTGTTCTACGCGTCGCATACACACGAAATCGTTAGCATGTGTGTCGTTTCGTATGCCTCGCGCCCTGCATGTATACGATGATTGATTTCCTATGTTCCGTGCAATTACAATAACAAAACGTACCCAAAGAGCATACGGCTGGGCATCGCTGCTATAAAGTATATATATTCTTGATCAGCAGCAACAGCCGAGTCGATATAGCCATGTCCGTCTGTCCGTCTGTCGGTATGAACGCGTCGATCTCAAAGACCATAAGAGATAGAGACACAAATTTTGGCATGCACATAGGTGTATACCGTACCCAGTTCAAGTTTGTTTCAGATTTGGAAAATTCCACCCCCACCCCCCTTAAACCGCAACTGTCACAGCCACAATTTTAAAGTTAGAACCTGGTGGCTTAATATATACCATCCTAGGCCTTATATCTAACTACTCTCCAAAGGAAAATAAGATACCAGCAAAAACACAAAAGTTATTAAGCAATTTAGCTTATGGGAGCGGGGGGGGAGGAGGCGGCCACTTCATGCAGGCAGCGCTGCCTGCGCAGGCCGCGTGTGAGCGCGCTTGTGTGTGTATGTGTGCGCTAGTATGTGTGCATGCGCTTGTGTATGAGAGTGTGTTTGCATGTGTGTCTCAATTGAACAGGGTATTTTGTAGTCGGGAAACTCGACTACAACGCTCTTACTTGTTTTTTTTTGGCTTTACGGCTTTACAGCCCCACAAGGCCAAGCCGAGCTTCTCTCAATCTCTTGGCTAGTGTACTTGAAATTTTCGCACAAGAGAAATGGACCAACAGTTTAACGTCGAATCCGAACGGCAAAGTTTGAGAAGCGTTTTCATGGCTAGTTACTTCACATAGCTGGCGCCAATATCTGTTGAAGGTGACTGTTTGTGTAAAAGTTTTTAAAGAAAATGCTCTTTATTAGATGTTCCGAGGCGCGACAGAACCCACGCCTCCCGCACCAGTAGGCACACAAATTCAAAGTAACTCCGCTATTGATTGACCGATCTTAAATATGCTTGTTCAGACCAGAATGGTGGGTATTAGTCGACAGCTACTCTTTTTTTTTGTGCAATCATTTTTGAAAAAGTGGTTTCGAGATAAATATCATTATAATTATCTGTTGGTTTTAATTATTTTTTTAGTCTTAACTTCTTGAAAGAATTTTTGTTTCATTTTTTGAGCGATTTCAATTAACTTTAAAATTTATTTCAGACTTTGGAGCCATTGATTTTTATTACAATTCATCTCAACATATGTGGATGACGGGTACTTAGGGAGGACAATAGACAACCTAAATATCCGTTATTTAGTAATTGGGTGGGTTGATGGAGTAAGGAACGAGTGGAAATGGCATGGGAATGATGATGTTGATGGTCGTCGCCATTTGTCCTTGGAACCTTATGGAAGAGAATAGGGAATTTGTACTTTGTCGAAAATATTATCGATATATCGAAATATCGATATTTTTGCCCAAAATTACAAATATCATTATCGGATATTTTTCCGAGGCGATATACCGGAAATCGAATATTTTTAGGTGATATTTTTGTTTTAGCGTTCGGCCACACTGTTGCGCATAACTGTTTCTTGTGCTCTGGACATGTAAAACAAAATGTTTAAAAGTTATTTTATTAAAGTACAGCACAGTAATCGCAGTGCAAACTGTGCAGTAAAGTTGTAAAGACCAGTGGCAACTCATCAAATATGAAGGCACAGTTAAAAGCAAAGCGTAGCGACGTTTGGCTGAAATTCTGCCCATCTTTAAAGGTAAGGTAAATGTACGTTTTTTAACGCTGTTTACCCTGGATCGAGACCCTATTAAGTTCTGGATGGAAGAGAAAGACGCATTGCCAGTGCTTTCTGACTTGGCATTGTCATATCTTATTACACCGGGAAGCTCTGTGCCTAACGATTATTGGTATTATCAGTAGTTTTTACGTTTCGCAAGGCTGCAAACCTCTCAAATTCTGCAGAAGGACGCATTATAAAGTCCAAGGTTCGGTTCGCGGTCTTGTTTCTGGAACCCCTGAACCCAAGGTTTTCGTTCGAATCTTGGTTCGCTCGAACAAAAAAGAATAGTTTGACTCTCTATTCATATACTTAATCATAATATCCAATACTTAAGTAATTGTAATTATCAAATCCATTAGCTGAAATTATCAATTTTTTGGAACTGCCTAGTTTAAGCATTATATCTTCCAGGAGCTGTTCATCTATACTAGCTCTTAAATCAGAAAGAACAAACTTAAGTGTTGAAATGCTCGTTCAACTGATACCTGTTTTGATATAGTAAAGGCAATATTTTTCAAATCTTCGTTTTGATGACCTTTCCAAAATTTTCAAACATTCATCGATCTACGTACTGTATGTGCTCTTTGACAATTTCCATTTCCAAAATATTTGATATTTGTTAATTGCTTTCATAAGCTTCTCTTCTTCACAATCAGACGTTGAGTCAGTTGCTTTGCAACTGTTTTTTGTCAGCAAAATATGAAACCTCGGGTCTGAGAATACTGTAGCCAATTCTGGTACTGAACTCATAGTAGAAGAATGTTTGTCGGGACACTTTGATAGTAATAAACAATGATTTGCTGAAGATTTTAGAACAATTGCTCGGCTTGAAAACCAAGCGTAATATAAATCACTTGGTAGCAATGGTGATCTATACCGTCCGTTCAAAGCCAAGTTGATTCATCATATGGTCAAACGGTTTCTTTCCGTATAATCTATTATCATTATCATACTTTATTTTGTCACTACATCAAAAATCATTCATGCTTAGTTAGAAATGCAATGTAAAATCTCCAGAGATTTCCAATATTTCGCTGGATGTATCGTTGAATAAATTAATTAAATTGGTGAACCGAACCTCATTTTTTGATAAAGTGGTCCGATTCGGGTTCAGGCTCGAGGAGTCATAAATATAGAGCGCCTGGTTCATGGTCCAGTTCGCGAACCCCAAAAAACCCCAACCGAACCGGTTCTCAGGGGTTCGGTTCCGGACCGGTTTGAAGCCTTGACATTTCGTACATTTAACTGAATAAGTTTTTTTTATGCTTTGTAGTTCGAATGCTCTATTTTAAAAGATGATGAATTTAAAAAGTAAACACTTCTTTCGGTCCATAAATTTAAATTCATGATTAAGTTTGCAGAACTTCTTATGTTAGAAATGAAATAAAAAATAAATATCTTTTGTTAATTTAGTAAATATATATTAAATCTATATATTTTAAGCGCAGTTCATATTACCTGTTCATTGTTAAGATCCGGGTTTTTATTGATAATATCGATTTTTTTTTACACCAAAATATTTAGATCGAAATGGTACTTTTTCTATATCGTCAAAAATATCGATATAGATATTTTTGAAATATTCGACAACCCTACTTTGACGCCCTGTCTACCTTTAGTATACCAGCAAAGTACGTTCGACTTTGCATGATGACGTTGAGAAGCACTCGAAGCTCCGTCAAAATAGGAAAGAACCTCTCCGAACCATTTGATACCAAGAGAGGTTTTAGGCAGGGTGATACCCTATCGTGTGACTTCTTTAATCTACTGATGGAGTATATACTGCGCCAGTGCCCCAATGCCAACAGATCGGTCTCATTTCTTTATAAAGATCTAATGCTACTTGCATACGCCGATGATATTGACATTATCGGCAAAAACGAACGGGCGGTTAGCAGGGCGTTTTCAGAGATTGAGAAGCAGTCTAAACTGATGGGCTTAGCGGTAAACGAGGACAAGACGAAGTACCTAGTATCCACGGACAAGAAGTCTACGCGTCTTTGACAATTTGTTACTATGGGGGAGTACAACTTTGAGGCTGCAGAGGATTTTGTCTACCTCGGGACGATGCCTGGATGCCCTGATGCAACATCAGCCTGGAGATCCTAAGAAGAATTACTCTTGGAAACCGATGCTACTAAGGGCGCAGTAAGGAGATCAAGAGCAGAGCCTTTTCTCGAAGAACAAAAATAGCGCTATACAAGTCGCTCATCATCCCAGTCCTGGAATCAAATTACGCATTTGCTGCATACGCGATAAAGCCTGATACCACTGACACATATATGTAAATTCGGTCAACTGTACATATTTTTGACAAGGCCTATAAACATTTTTTTCTCCAATTTACTACATTCTGAAATCATATTTGCCATTCGCCCCAAACACTATGAGTATTTTTCATAAATGTACTATGCTTTTTCGGTTGAGAATATAAATTTCCAGTGGAATCACCAAATTTGAAAATGTACATATATGTATCAGTGGAATCAAGCTACAAATTTTCATTTGAAAATTTTAGAGAAAAATTGTTGCTATAGGCAAATAGGGAGAAGATGCATAAAGACTCCAGGACATGGTATAAAAGCCGGTATAAAAGCATTTTACATTCTGTATTGTTTGCCTTTTCCTATGGCTAAACGACCATTAAAGTTGGCGTTAGAAACTAAATTTAGTTAAATGGTCATTTAAACATAAGAAAATGCAAATGATTGCGATTTCTGTTGTTGCAGGAGGACCCAAATCCTGCTCACGTCCATGTGAGAAAATAGCCGCCCAGCACAGCTGCCATAGGCGCACATTCGATTACTACTCCCACCCTCTGACCATTTCGAAATTATTTTTCCAGTGACCAAGCTTCAGTAACTTATTGGGACTTTTTTAGATATTTTATGGGCTAATTATATGTTTTTACAAGGGAATAAAATCAATTTCTATATCAAGAATTCAGAGTTTCTAGTGAAGATACTGCTAGATACAGATACTAAATGCTGCCTTTATTGAAAATTGCCTTAAGGCAGCTGATGTTGCCTTTGCCATTCAAAAAAGGTGAGTTTGTTTGAAATTTGTTTACCGGTAATTGTGCCTGTACAATATCGGCCGAGATAGCGGTCGAGTTTATCAATCAAAAGTTAGCCCTGAAAACGAAAACTGCTGACAGCAACAAATCACATTTTTTGGTGAACAAGTACATTCTATTTCCAATGCACAATTTTAGTTTTTCCATCGACCCAATCCAATTTCTTACTGAAGATGACGCAATGGTCAGTATGACTGCAGTTTTGGATATAAATAACAGTCACGGGTTCATATATTTGAATTTCTTCAATGGGTTTAGGATTCGTCGATGGGATTTGTCGATTACAGGGTATGTCTAATATTGATATAATATAAGCAATTATTTTTCTGTAATTTTATTCACATATATATATATATATTTGATTTATTTGTAGTAACTTATGATAGATTGTGTTCAGGTTCACATAGAATTTGTATACATATATTTTTATCTCCTTAGCATATTAATATCCCGTTTACATCAAAGTATTATTAACATCATCAAATTGGTTATAGTTGGTACAAATATTTTCCAAAGAGCTTGCAGTTTTCCTTTGCTAATTTTGTTGTTTTTGAAGCTGAAGGCAACAAAGAGATGTGGATTAGGTGCGGTACAATTTCACTTTATGCTAGCAGGATGTGCGACATTATAAAATAAATAACATGAGTTACAGCTCGTGTTCGCTGAATATCGACGGATATTTATAAATCAGAGAAGCAAGTGGAATGGAAAGTACGCGGCGACCGACAACGAGAATCACACAAAGACGGAGCAGAAACTGGTGCCACATTTGAGTACTTGTTCCATTTACAGATGGTAGGTGGCGGGCACAGCACGAGGATAACCCAAATCGTACATTTGCGCCTTGATGAAGGCCACTTTGTTGACGGGCTCGGGACGAACTGTGGCCAAACCGTTCTTATAAGCATAGTCCACAATCCTTTCCGCAATGGCAATAGAACAGTTGACTATGGAGTTTAGGGGCGGGTAGAGGCTGCCCCTGTTCAGATCCTCCTTCGAGACCAGCTCGGCCAGACGCTCGGCGGACACAAGGAACACTTCCTCTGGAATGGTCATCATGCCGGCGCAGAGTACGCCCAAAGCCACACCCGGAAAGATGTACGAGTTGTTGCCCTGTCCCGGATAGAACTTGCGGTTGTTGTACGTTACGGGGGGGAAGGGCGAACCAGAGGCAAAGATGCACCTGCCCTTGGTGTGTGTATAGGCCTCCTCAGCGGTGCATTCGGCCTTGCTGGTAGGATTCGACAGGGCAAAGATGATGGGTGTCTCATTGATTTCGGCCATTTGCTCTAAAATCTCCTTATTGAAGGCGCCGCCCTGAGCAGCAGCTCCAATCAGCACATTTGGACGCACACGACGCACAGCTTCTTCCAGGGTGTCGATGGGATCATGGTTTTGTGCAAAGTGGATCTTGTGTTCGGTCAGGCCGCCCTTGGGACGATCTTTGACAATAACACCACGACTACAAATGGAAAATAACATTAAAAGAATGCTTAACTGCAGCCCGTTTCCAGAACTTACCTATCCACCATCCAGATGCGTGACTTGGCCTCCTCCTCGCTGAGACCCTCGGCCTTCATGGCCATGGTGCAGAGTCCGGCAATGCCCAAAGCAGCTTCGCCAGCTCCTAGGAACAACAAAACGTTGTCCTTCAGCTGGGTCTTCTTGATCTTGAGCGAGGCCAGCAGACCGCCAACGGCCACCGAAGCGGTACCCTGGATGTCGTCGTTGAAGGTGCAATAATTGTGGCGATACTTGGACAGCAGACGGAACGCATTGGCGTTGGCAAAGTCCTCGAATTGGATCAAACAGTTTTGCCCAAAGCGCTGCACACAGGCGCACATGAACTCCTCGAGGAAGTCATCATACATGGCGCCAGTGGTGCGCTCCTCTCGCAGACCCACATACAGGGGATCATTGAGAATCGATTCCGTGTTGGTGCCCACATCCAGCGTGATGGGCAGACATTGATGCGGCTTAATGCCGGCCAAGGCAGTATAAAGCGACAACTTGCCCACAGGAATACCCATGCCGTTGGCACCCAGATCGCCCAGTCCCAAAATACGCTCTCCATCGGTTACCACAATGGCACGCACATCCATCTCGGGCCAATTCTTGAGCACATCATAGACATGGCCCTTGTCCTTGATGGATATGTACATGCCCTTGGGATGCTGATAGACCAAGCTGTATTTCTGGCAGGCCAATCCTACAGTGGGTGTGTACACTAGCGGCATCATGTGGGCAATGTCCGAGCTGAGTACCTTGTAAAACAGACGCTCGTTGCGCTCCGACAGGCTAATCAGGTACATGTACTTGTCCAGATCATTCTCCAGGCGATCGAGCAAAGTGCGGCAATGGTTGATTTGCTCCTCCTCGTTGCGCACCACATAAGGCAATAGACCATGAATGCCCAGCTGCTGACGTTCCACGTGGGTGAAGGCTAATCCCTAAAGAGAGAAAGGGAAAGAGATTGAAGATTTGCTTATCGCTTGAGCACGCGCCGCATGATGCAATAAGAAACTGTGAGCAAAAGACACATGGCAATAACCGATTTTCCTCCATCTCTTTTTTTTTGTAGGTTGTATGACAAAAATAATTTTTCCCTTCGAAGCTTTTGCTGAAAGCGCAAGAGCCTACCCACCTTGCCTTACTTTGTTATTTCACTGTCGTGAATTGTGCTAGACATCTACATCTCCGTCTGACCTTGCCATGTACCCATACGTGAACGCCCAAGTCGCGTCATGTTACGTCAAGTTCAAAGTCAAATTCTCGGTGAATCAATATGAAAACTGAAACCGGTATTCAAATGCAATGGAATGGACACGCATTTTGAAAGTACACAAACTAGGAGTCGGAGCGGCATGACTCAGCACTGGCCTCGTTTTTTAAACATGTTGCGTATTTGAAAGTTCACACATTTTTATACAGTTTTTTTTTTGCGTGTTCAAAATAATTGGCAATGATTATGTATGTTGGTGGGAGTTACTAATGCCCTGGACTAGGTCATAGTGTGAGCGATATTCGTGCGTGCACATATCGTAATTTCCTTTAATTTGTACTATGTGAGATCCATAAACGAACCTGCTTATATGCACACATTACATTAAATCGTGACCGGACAAAGACTAATTAAATAATTGTACATATTTTTTTGCTTTTGTGAAGGATTTGATAGTTTGGTATTTCCATTTGCTGGGTCTATTGCTAAAATAATAATAATAAATACTAACAGAATTTATCATTGATTACACAGGTTTACAAGGTTTTGCAAGAGAGAAGTTAGCAAGTTAGTTCCTTGTGTATTCAAATCAATTGTCCGTTTTCCCCCCGCAATGTCAGGTTTCTGAGATATTTGCATAAACGTGTGTTGAGCGAGGTTTGCTTACACTGAGAAAAAAAAATCAATCCAAAATCTAGATTGAAAATCTCGTTTTTAAGATAACAAGATTTAAAAATGTCGAAATGAGCTTAGAAGTCTTAAAAACAAGATTTATCATCTCGCAACTTATCAACCATCCCTACAGTTTTCCGTAAAGCTTCAGTTCAGAATGTTTTTGATATATATAGATTTATTATGCTAAAAAAAAACAAAAATAAGCAATTTTCGGTTGCAATGCAAACCCACCCCTCCTGGGACACGAAACACGACCTCTTCGTTCAATAACACATTGGCACGGCCGATTAGTCGATTATGCCGTAGGGGGTCAATTGTCAAGAGCAGCCAGTTGCAGTATAAGAACTCAGGCTGCGAAAATCTCAGCTCTTATACTGCAACTGGTTGGACCTAACAGTTGACGCTCGGTGGTGTTTGTATTTAAGTGCGCAGAAGGTACTTAGCTCAAGTCCCAGAGTCGGCGGTGTTGAGAGGCGAACAGAAAAGTGAAATTCGGTCCCAATTTTCCATAGTGAAATATTTGCGTGGTTGGCGAGGACAACCAAATACTGTATTTAGCATGTAACTTAAATTGCTGCATTTGCTATGTTTTCGCTGCTTCC
The DNA here is from genome assembly GCA_037044535.1 of Lordiphosa magnipectinata. NCBI lineage: Eukaryota > Metazoa > Arthropoda > Insecta > Diptera > Drosophilidae > Lordiphosa > Lordiphosa magnipectinata. The sequence goes on from JBAMBO010003984.1 coordinate 57,375, forward strand.
CTTTTGCTTATTGGAAATGTACCGCTTCTTCAGCCTGCTTACACCTATGCGCTGTCTGATCGCAGCCGGCTACATAATTTGACTTTGCTTTGTCAATTAGTTTTAGCTCACATGTGAAGCTGAGCAGATGCAAGAAAGTTAGAATTTGGACTATTGGCGTGTGTGGAGCACGAATATAAGTTAAGTTGTACCCAAAGAGGTATGTAATGAATTTAACAGTAAAAATTAAAGATTTCAGCAACTTGAACGATCAATCAATATAAATCAAAGGAGCGCAACCGGCACAGGTCCAGAGCCAACAGACGGATTAATAATTTACAATTTAAACAAATTTTTCAGAAAGAAGAAAATGTTAATAACTAAAACAACTAACTAAAACAACCAATCACTCCACCCCTTTACCTTCCTCCCCACCCATCACCAAAAAACAAAAAAAAATGCTTAATTTATTTTTGTCTTTTTTTTCTCATATTAAAAAATGAGATTGTTTCATCTTAAAGTCGAGTATAAACGATTTTAATTCAATATTGATGGACTAAGATTTAAATTGAGAGTATAATCTTGGGTTAAGATTATTTCGTCTCTGTCGAATTCTGACACCGTTCTGTCTTTTTCTCAGTGTACATTTGTAACCTTTTCCAACCAAATTTGTTTTAATATAAGCTGAATTGAATGTCCAGAACAGAATAACCAAACGCGAAGTCTTGATTTTGTTCATAAGATACAAATTGTTGGATTTTAATATGGAAAATATGGTAACTTTTTGATGATCTTGGTTTTTTTCCAAGTTTAAATTTATTCTGAAAAATGTTCTGATAATAAAACAAAATTCTCAAAAATTACTAGTTGATTTGTCTCCTTTAATTTATTAAATTTCGATAGCACCTCGCTTTTTAAACTTACAGCCCAAAAACTTTAAAAATTGTCGATTTTTTTTTTTGCACAATTTTTACCATTAAAATTTCTTGTAGTTTGAAAATAAGAAAGTAGTTATTCTGAAACAAGTAATAATGGGCAATAAATAGTTATTTTACATTGATTTTGTTTGTTTTAAATAGATTTTAGAGGTTAATATTGTTAAAAAAAAAAGGGAATAAATAGTTGATAATTTTTGTAGTTTTTGGTCTATTACTTTACTTTACATTATTACTTTACAAGATGATAACGAAAAAGTGAAAATGTGGTTAATTATAGGAGACAAAGAACTATCAACTGTTATAATCTGAGATTTTTAATATCAGCAACATTTTGCAGCTCAACTATTCAAGAATAAGAAAAAAAAATAGCTGTTCTTGGAAACAAGACACTAACTGATGCGAGTTGTCAAATGGAATTTTGTGAGCGTTGCAATGGGGCCTGTTTAATGGCTATTTTATTGTTAACAAGGCTGGAAACCTCTAAAATTTCGCAGAATGTTCGGTCCTGTTGTGCATCAAATTTTGTCATTAACTTGACAAACCGATCATTGAGATATCGGGTGTAGATAGTTTGCCTGTATGCGAAGTACACCACTATTTAATGTGTTCGAAATGACAACGGTCATGCAATACTTTTTTTACCATTTCAATTTGAGCTCCCACAACCTAAAATTTTCCTGGTTTATTTCATATTGAGTATCGGAAGAAAAGAAACATAACACTGTTTTCTATTAACCTGACCACGAGCCGGCTAATATCAAATACCAATTATAAAGGTCGCCAAAAACGACATTTTTTAATGTTGAACTATTAAATGAAAGTATTGTTTCGGAAATTAAATATTTATACCAATTATAGTAATTTCTGGGTTAGTCATTCTTAGATTACTTGGAAAATGTTTCTCACAACCGAACATTCCCCAAAATTAATGTAAAATCCCATCGAAAGCTGTGTCATGCTTGGTGGTTTAGGCCAACTCATGCAGGGTTAAACCGTTTTTATCATTATACCTTCTAGAACTCAAATTCGCATTCATCTCGCGGAAGTTTAATAAGCCACAATCAAGAGAAGAAATTAACAGTACACATACAATTTTATCTAATCAAAATATATATAAAAACAATTCAAATACAAGCCCCAAAAACATGGGCAGCTCATGCGTCTAGTGCGTGTATTTAAGTGGTGTTAATTGAACAGAAAGTGGAGGGCACGTCGCCTACCCGAGTAAGCCCCATCAACACTTATGAAGAAGTGGCGATGGCCTGCTACGTCATCGTCATCGTCGTTGGAATGGTGAAATACGAGAGTAAGCCATAATGGAAAACGACACCGTTGACATTGAAAACACTCCTCGTCGTCCGATAAGCATGCGAATTTTTTGCTTTCCCTGCCTGGCAACCAGCAGTTCAGGCATCTGTGGCCTATTCATCAATCAATTACCCACAGCTTGCTCCACGCTGCATACGTAATAAGCCACACACTATTACGCATACAATTTCAAGCTAATATGCAAAAAAATAAATCAAAAAGCTTACAAAGCAAAATACCAAACAAGTTTGCCGCTCAGCTGATGTTTGAGTCGTCTGGTACGGCAAAGATGATGAATCTTGGGGATAACGGCAAATGATAATCAAGTGGAAGTCTGGCTGTGAAACATACTGATGACGAAAGCGTCATAATCAGTGTGAAGGGGCAGACAAAACAATTTCACACAAATTGTTTTCACTGCCAAAGGTGACGAGATGAAAGGTCTTTTGTGAGGAGTTTTTACGTTGCGTTTGTATAATACTATTGTACGGCTGTTGAGAACTTAAGGAGGGGCTTGTCATTTCTCGGTGAACTGAGCAGTAAATGCATTCAGTGAAAAAGGCCAACTTTACCATTGCAAAAGCATAATAGGTCGTTTTCAGGGTAGCTAAATAGTAATCAAATAACGAAAGGGCGCGACTACAACAATTAGCGTTTAGCCTTAATTTTGTGTCGCAGAGTCGCGGTGTTGTTGTTGCTTGCATTCAATTGAGTTTTGAGGGGACTAACGGACTGGAGGTCGAGGGCGCAACTGGACACTGAGTGCCCATCGCTGAAGATAGTCATTGAAAATTAAAGTTTAGCTACTGTGATTAATTGGTGTAACTAACTTTATTTAATATGTATAACTTAAATGCTAACAATTCTAGATTGTTTAAATGAACGTGCGACTGCTGGCCGGGTATCGACGCGTGATAACGATGATGGGAGTGGCCAGAGCCATACTTAAATTTGAAATTTTGAGTATAGCTGGGATGTATATCCGGCGCAAACATTTACAGGATTTACACAATTTTCAATGTGGAGAAAACACTGTGTATATTTCTCGCTGTGATGTATTTGTTGGTATCGTAGTTGAGTCGACGAACCTTTTCCGATAAGCAGGTTCGTTCGAGCAGGGGTGAGGTTGCCTCGCGTCGAAGACTTTCTGTGGTGCCTCTCGTTGAGGACTTTTAGGTGGGCTTAGGCTGTCATCAGTTACCAACAAAAGAGTGTAAAGAGTGGTGGATAAATGTCAACGCGTGATAACAATGATTAGTGTGGCCAGAGGCATCACAAAAGTAAGCTGCATACTTGTATAATTTCTGAAACTATGGTCCCACAGTCAAATAATTTGCTCAAATTCTGATGAAAATTTGGCTAAATAGCCATTATTGCAGATTTTGCAGGACCTAAAACTAAAACTTAAAAATATGGCTGAAAACTTCTCCAATTTGGCCCATTTAGAAAAATTTCTATGAAAATGTTAGCTAACTATTTGCCTTTGGGACCTTAGCTTTATTTATACATACATAAACTATTAAAAGTAGGAGCCTTACCCCCATGAAATTTTAAAGAAGGTTGGTTAAGTTAGGAGGTTCGTGTACCGAAACTTTTGTGGAACAAAAAGTGCTTACTCGTTAAAACGGGGTTGTCGACGGTACTTTAAAGCTTAAGACCAACCATGTAAGTCTGTGAGGTTTGTTTCGCCATTTTAAAACTGCATTTTTAAAGTTCTCGATTCCGTAAAATAAAATATGTCAAACCTTAGTATCATTTTTGATACGGAAAGACTACTTAATGCTGATGGCAGTGCAAACAACAACAACTACAAGAAAGAGAATTAGAAATTCCGGGTATTACTGTGTGTGCGTGTGTGACTCCATCAACCTTTACCGAACCAATTCTAAGGGGCTCGGCTCTGAAACAGCTAGCAGCCCTGATTGAAATCACAAAATAAATTGTGAATCAGAACATTAACCACTTGAACTACATACATATATGTAAAATGTTTGAACTTCCTATGAGTAGGCGATCAATTTTCAAACAGCAAAAAAAAACAGCAGACAAGCAAAGCCCCCAAATGCAAATGTTTTACTTATCTGAATCGTGCTTTCCGCTCGTTTTTTATGCCCACTTCTCGTAGAGTAAAAGGGTATACTAAAGTCGTGCAAGTGTATGTAACAGGCAGAAGGACAAATTTCCGACCATATAAAATATATATATTCTTGATCAGTATCAAAAGACAAGTCGATATAGCCTTGTCCGTGCATCTGTGTGAACACCTAGATCTCAGAGATTATAAGAGCTAGAGCAACCAAATTTGAAATGTAGACTCCTATTGTCTGCACGCAGATCAAGTTTATTTCAAATTTTTGCCACGCACACTTCCTCCCCCACAATAAAAAAAACTTTGAATTACTCCCACAATTTTCAAGATATCGATCTCATGTTTAAAACTTGCATTTACATTGCCAATATCTATAATCCGTCAAAGATCGGATGATAAATAGCTGAGTAAAAAACATATTATCCAATATCCATTTCCTTCGCTGAGTTAACGGGTATATCAAAGTCGGCCAGGTCTGACTTTAACTAACGCTCTCGTTTCTAGATAAACGTTGATTTTATTTTGCATAAAGGTTTAGCTGATTTCGAAATATTATCACCATTTAAACATATTCAATTTATGGCCGAATGTAGGTCAGTTTTTGTCGGTTTGCGATGATTTTGCTTCGTTTGCTGTTATTGTTTGGCAAGTGCGATAAGAATTATAAAACTTTCCATTCTGCATTAAAAAGGGAAATGAATAGCACTGCCAATGTAAATGTAAACATCAGCCGAAGTGTGTGAAATAAGAGATTGCCCTTTGATTGGAATACGTGATGGAATGCATAGACAATTTCAACATTTAGTGTGGTAATCAATCTAATGGAACTGAACTGAAAAGAACTAGGTTTTAGAAAAGGCATTCGGTGAAAGAATAGTTCATATCAAAGGGCAGAGAACTGAACAGAAAAACATTTTTTTTGTACAAATTGAGCTTTGTAGTAAACTGTTTTACAAAAAAATTAAACATTTTCTTATCTGTTAAAATTTAAGTTGCGACAAAATTGGAAACATTAACCAGCCGAAAACTCCGTCAATTACTTAATATTTCTACATTTTAAAATCTGTTTTTTTGTATTTAATTGACAAACGACGATTTTCCTTTCGAACATTTTCTGAAGTGCATACCCTGAAATTCCAAGTTCTTATTTAAAGGATCCTATTATAAAGTTAGGAAAAGTTATATATCCTCTAAAGAATGTAACACAAATTTGTGGAATTTCACTCAATATTCTTGATAAACATAAATAGCCGATTCAAAACGTCCGTTAGACACTCTGTCTTTATAGATATAAAAATCTCGACCTTAGATACTAAAAAACTAGAGTCACTTTAGAGCAGAGATGGGCATGCACACATATCGACACACTTTTCACACGCATACAAGCACAATTTGCGTGCGCCCCATTCGTGTTCTATAAATAGCTTTCAATGCTTATAGCGTACGTGTGATTTTGTGCAGTCGGCCGCGGCAGAGCTCCTATGCACACGAGGCAGCGCGCTGCCTCGTGTGCATTGGAACTTTGCGACGCGCCCATCTCTGCTTTAGAGGAATAGAATTTTGTAATACATGTCGACTTTCACATTACATTGATTATCTAAATGACAAGGTGGTTTGAACAGAATCCATACAACCGCACTAGTAAGTTTATTATATTTTAAAAATTGCTTTACAAAGTGTGACCTTCAAAAATAATGGATAGAAATAATACTAAAAACTAGTTATTAAGTCAAAGATTGGAAATGGCAGCTAATGGATCACAACGAAGACCAGTTGTGGAAATTTGTAAACGACACATCCGGCACAAAATGGCAGTTAGCTTGTGTTATTGATGAGCATGACGAGCGCCTATACTATATATCCATGTTCAAAAAGAAACCGTCATATCGTGACGAGACTACAGTGTTTTATTTAATTATTATTTCTTCCAAAGGAATGTTGCAAGCTTTAATGCCTTTAAAGATTGTGTTTGATTTTAGGAAAAATAAGAGATATCCAAGTACAGTATGTCCTAAAAGTGTTTTGACATAGAAAAAAACTTTTTTTTACTTATTTTGCAAAAAAAGGATTTTCTTCAAATGGTAAAATGTTGTTCTTATTTTATTCTGATTCTGTGTCTTTTATAGAACAAGTATGCTAAAAAATGGAGCCAAGTTCATCTAGTTTTAACCTTTAACAAAATAAAAAACAAATAATAGTGAGAAAATCTTTTTTGTTTTCCATGCAAACGTGTCTCCAAACCTCGTATTTCTAAGTTGTCTATACTTTTCCACCAAGTTGATGAAAATCTGACATCTATGTATATAGTATAGCTGCCATACAAAAGATAGGTCTGAAAAAAGTCTAAAGCTAAGGTCCCACAGGCAAATGATTTGCCCAAATGTTGATGAAAATTTGGCTTAATTGGCCTAATTGATCAAATTATTTGCGTATGGAACCAAAGTTTTAGTTTAAGATTCTGCAAAATATGCAACAATAGCTATTTAGACAAACTTTCATCTAAATTTTTAGTAAGAAAAACTTTGTTTTCAATTCTATCGCTCCCAAACTTGTTATTGATCAATATTATATGACAAGTTTGATCCAAATCGGATGACTATATCATATAGCTACCATAGGAACGATCGTTCGGAAAAGTAGTTCTAGTGAGAAAAATATTTTGGTTTTCATTGGTAGCGTCTTTATACTTTTCAGTTATGAATATTATTTGTTTTCACAGTTTGGGAAATAACTCTGCTAATATTGTTCGACGCTATAATTAAATTTCGGAATACAAATCATTTAAAATACTTATTTATATCAACTACCCAAGCTCCAAGGGTATAATAAACTTCGAACGAGTCGAAGTTGGCTTTCCTCTATTTTTTAAAATGTTTTTTCTGTAGAAAAAGTATCTGGAATTTCGGAGTATTGTAAAAATATATAGTGATTTTCATATTTAAGAAATTCCATGAATTTGCTAAACATTTCACCAAGCTCAGCGCAAGAAGTGAGCGAGTTTTTGCTGCTGCTAATATATTTAGCAGAAAGGCGAACAAAGTGACAATATTGACAAACTTATATTTTGAAAAAAAAATATGCAGCTATTTTGTTAAATCATCTTTTGTGGATATGCATTTTTATCGCACGATAAGATGACGCGAAACGCTCCAAAAATAATGTGCATGAATCGTGAGTAAACAAAATTTTATTTCATGAACCATTCGTGACGCAAGGGTAAATTCGCTCACTCGCGCAACTCTAATATGAAATTTAAGTTTGTCACGTTATGGCTAAACTGAATTGATATTACTGACTCAGGTCTTCGTGCTGATAGCAACAACTTATTCATTGTCCTAGGCCTTATTTCTCTTGATAAGGAAATGTAATCTTAACTAAAAAATTGAACATTATTTTAAAAAAAATAACAAATTTTTAATGACTTTTACAGCATTTTAAATTAGTCTAAAGAGCATTGTGTACCTAAACATTTCTTTTTAATAGGTACAGAGGGAAAAATAATGAAATTTGTCTCGGACTTAAGGAAAGGAAAAAACTTCGTATTTCATTTGCCCAATTTTCGAACTATTTTTGTAAACTCTAAGGAGTAATAGCAGGCTATGCCAATGTTTTTAAAGAGATTTGCAGTCGAGCTTCCAAAATAGATTTGGGTCATTGATAATAAAGTAAACGAAATATTGAGCTTTAACTGCAGACCGCACCATCAGAATAATGAGCGAGAACGTGAGAATGATCAACATTTTGAGGCCAGATGCCCTGTTCTTAGGGTAGTCCGGATAGGCACGGATACCAAAGATTTTAAATAAAGCCTAATGAAGCTTTGAACTAAGGTGCGAGCCAAAACCTTAGTTTCGACAAGCTAAGCAACCGGTCCGCGATCCAGACCGAAGCTTCTAGAGCAGCGATGTTCACCAGTACCCCCTGGGGCGCGAAGACATTTCGCTATTTACACATATACGAGCCGAGCGCATGCTGAAGCTGCGGCCAAGAGGGTAAGCTGCCTTTCAGTCGCTGGCTAGCGTTCGAAGAAGCTGGTTCGCGACGCTTTATTTTCGCACACCAATACACTCTCACATTTTAGCCTCGCTCTCGTTGACCAACGCTGTTCTAGAGCAGGGGTGGGCATGAAATTTGAGATTGGGAGCAGTCCAGCAACAGAAAAAACAACTGTTATCAGCGCACCTGTTGCGCCCTCTGCGAGTGCGTCTTGCCAGCGCCTCGCTGCGATTCGCTTGGACTTTGTTTTTCACACTTCAAAGTTATTATTATGCGTCTGACTGACGCCAGTTGCCAAAAAAAAAACCTCGGAGCCATGGGCAATGTTCTAGAGAAATTAAGAGGTTTGCAGCCCTAACTGCTTACATATGTTAAGAGACCAAACAAATTAAGGAGCTCTACTACTGTGTCGAGCCCGGAATTTTGTTATTGGACAAATTTTATGCCTCTTTTGTAGTTCAAAATACTTCCTTCTGTCAATGCTAGTAAATTCTTTTCCAATTTGTTTCTTTAGTGTATTATCAAACCAAATCGGGTCATTTGCTAGCTTATTTCGCAGCTTATTAAAGTAATGCTTAACGGTTGGTAAATCCACATGCATTCTACCCCCCTCAAGGCTTAATTGTAACATTCATTTCTACGACTTTTTCAAGTGCCCCTTTCCCCAGTCATTCAAAGAACCACTCAAAAACCATGCGCACTTTGTATCCGCACTCTCACTCTGTCTCTCTCTCTGTTTTCCTCATACTCTCATGCGCATTTTCCCCATTTCCCATGCTCTCGTAGTAAAATGCAAACAATAAAACAGTTGACAATGTACACAAAAAGCATCTGCAAATTGGCATTGAACTTGATTTAAGATCAGGGTTCAACCAAAAATGTTATATCCAAATACTCTTCCTCGTAGTTAAATTATAAAATTTTAATTGGTCAATTTGTGCCTGGCTCAATTATAACTGTTGCTATCGATTTTTTATGACATCAACTATATAAAATCGACAACACAGAAAAGTAACACTAACATGAGCTTTGGTCTTCCAGTGCGGCGAGTGGACGAGTGTCTTTTTTGTTCTCTAGTCCGGCTATGACATCTAAAGGTCACCCGAAGCACAGAAGACGGAATTCTTTTCTGTTTTTCCAATTGTCAGCTGCTCAATATCTATTTATTTGTGAGTCCGTTTTTTAAGCTTTAAAAATAGCAAGCTGCTTTTTCCAGAAGGGAAGCAGCAGGCAGGCACTTCTAATGTGGAACCCACCCTTTCATTTGCGGGTACTTTTCCACTCTAGACTTACCTTGGAATAACGTTTGTCCTGCAGACGTTCAAGTCCAGAGACACTGCCAACGACTTCATTGTCGCCGGTTCCCCATAATCCCAAGCGGTCGCGTGGTGCATACTGCTCAATGCTGACGGCTTTGCTCATGTTGCTGCTGTCGTCGCTGTTTTTGATGCTGCTGCTGCCGTAAGAACGTTGCTGTTGCAAGTTGTAGCTGTTGCTATCAAGATGTTGCTGGTGGAGAGCGTGTAGACTCCGGTGCAATTGCTGCCAATGATATGGCGAGGATACCAAAGGACCTAGAGGTGGTGGTGGCAAGTCTTCGACTTGTATTTCACGTGGATCACCAACTGATTTGTCAGCTGTTGCTGTTGCCTCGCCGACGTCGCGTTGAGTACTGATTTGTGTTGTTAGTTTTGCAAAATTGGAAAGTTCGTACGAGAGTGTTGTTGTCGTTGTAGTCGTATGATTATTACACACACGACTACTGCGCCATTGCGCCGACTTCGCTCCGGCAGCGGCATCGCCGTCACATCTACACTCAGAGCTGGTTGTATGGGTGTGGGAGAGTGTGGAATTTGCTTGGTTGTTGTTGCTGTTGCTCGATGGTACCGCGCGTGAGCACAAATCAGCTGTTTGACAAGATGAACAGCTGTTGCTGCTCTGTCCATTCCCAACGGGAATTGTGGTCTTATAAACACCGTGCTGAAGCTCTGGCGGTTGCAACTGTTGATGATACGGTGTTAGTTGGCCATTGGAAGGACTGTGGGAATTATTTGCAGTTGGGTAAACCGGTGTGCTGTGGGGGAGAAACAGAAAAGGTGATGTTATGTCAATGGAACAGGTGATGCTTGAGACCGATAATCCACAGATTAGAATCGCCGTTTCACGCCTACTTCGTATCAGATTATACACACAACTCACAGCAGCTTGAGCCGTCCAAAGGTTTTGTATGCGAAACAACGTTGCAGAACCGAGTACATGTTGTGTTGCCTCTTATATAAAACGTCTCTACTGGCAAATAAATTTGTGATCTTTCCCTTTCCGTTTCCCTTTTGACCGCAACGCAACGACACCAAAATTGAACTGAAAACGGCACTTGCGAGTGATTTGTCGTTGGGGCTTTCTGCTATTACATTTTTCATTTTCCACTTTGCCATTTTTGTTGATGTTTTTCATGCTGCTGATTAGAATGGCTTAGGATGTTGGGCGAAGGGGTGGGGGGCGAGCTTCCAGCTGACTGTGTACATTGAACTGATAGAGGCGGCATATGTGTGGTGGGGGTACCCATAATAACAACGATTTGCCTGTGTAAGGCAATCAATCAGGGCATGCACACATTGGACTCGAGCGTGTAAACTATTAGTTAATTATTCGGCAACGACGGCATCTTTCCAAAAGGTAAAACTATTGAATTCTTGAATACCCCCAAAAATAATGTGATGTTAAAAGCAAGGCTTTTATAACGAACCCTGAACCCTTAGATGGCGTTCACATCATTCCAAAAATACTTTTTCTGATTATTTCGAACCGAACCAGCGTCTATTTGAAGATGCTGAACCGAACCGGAAACCGAGTGACGTAGCGTACACTACGTGACGTGACGTACACGAAAAGCCCTAAATTGCTCTAGCGATGCGCAGTGCCTCTTGCTGCCTCTTAAATAACAGTCAGTTGTCGGGACTTTCATTATTCTGCACATTTTCCTTGTATGTTGCATATTGAATTGTTCGAGTTTCCCGAACTCTAATTATTTTGCAGTTATAAGAAAGGCTGCAAACCGGTTTCGAACCGAGCCCCTAAGAACCGGTTCGGTTCGGGTTTTTTGAGTCCGACGAACCGGACCATGAAGCGAACCCCTACTATTTTTGACTCCTCGAACCTGAACCCGAACCGTACCACTTTTTCGAAAAAATAGGTTCGGTTCAGAAAATTAAGTAGTTTGCCCAACGACACACAGAAGGAAATATTGCAATTCCTTGTAATCTGACTGCTATCATTCAAGAAGTTCTCCAATCCTACGACAATTCTCTAGCTTAGATTTATACTATCACCGTCGATAATGGATCGAAGATGCTTCGAGCAGGATAACTTTTAAATGACAACAGCAGAGCAGAAAAGGAATGCAACTATGAAGAATGTAATGTTGATGAAAGTTGCTCATGTGAATCAAAAGCATTTCTTGATTTGGCCGATGACCAAGTTACCTCAATAGATTCCATGGAGTACTCTATAGTTACAGTTTATTGTGCTAAATTTAGTAGTTAACGATATTTTTTAGGGAAGTTCAGTTTGACATTACTAGAGTTCGCACACTTTATTAGATACTCCGTACTCACACTATATGAAATCTATTGCATATAGACAAATTTTAAAAATCAGTGCTAGACTGTGTGACGCGATGAAACTCAACCTACCCAATGTGCGAACGTTTACTAACTCTTCAGTACAATTTTGTAAAGGTCAAAAAATCGAGGACTAACAAGATATTTCCTTAACTATACTTTCTGTTCCAGCAACTCAGGTATTAGTTGCTTTTCAACACTTAAGTAAGACTTAAGTTGCACTAAGAGCTAGTATAGATGAACAGCTCTTGGAGGATGTAATGATCATTAACTAAGCAGTTTTCAAAAGTTGTAATTTTCAGCTATTGAGATCGATAATTAAAATTACATACTTGAAATAAAGAATATTCAGGCCTGTTCCCATCTCCTATTTCGATCAAATCATGCAGAATCTTAAATTAATTCTTAAAAGAATTCTTAAAGGTTCCCGTTTCGAAAAACCGACTGTATTTTTCGGCTATTAGATGAAAATTTCCATTTATCTTCATTCAAAACTCTTGATCACAAAACGATTCAACTGAATTCCTTAATCTTTTCTGGGAAATCACAACTCTTAATAATTCCGATCAATCGAATTCGGAAACGAGAACAGGTCTGATTATTTTTAAAAATTAATTTTAATCGCGTGTGTTCTACAAACCTTCTACACATGGAAAACATCGAAACTATTCTTTTATGTTCAAGCGAACCGAGGCTCGAACCAAAACCTTGGGTTCAGGGGTTCTAGGAACCGGTCCGCGAACCGAACCTTAGACTTAACAACGGGTTCGAACCCCCGGACCGAACCTTCTGCAAAGTTGAATGAATTGCTTACAATATCTAATGCATTCCTGCTCTCCAAGATTGACCTGAAGCTTATGAACTGCTTCGGAATTTCAGACTTTTTAAAATTTGAATTACAATTTTACTAATTTTATTTACTACTTTAATTGGAAACAAGTAAGAGCGCTGTACTCGAGTTTCCCGACTAAAAAATACCATGTTCAATTGAGACAATTGTTTAATAACTTTTGTGTTTTTGCTCGTATCTTATTTTCCATTTGAGAGTAGTTAAATGTAAGGCCTAGGATAGTATATACGAAGCCACCAGGTTCTAACTTTAAAATTGTGGCTGTGACAGTTTTTTGCGGTTTAAGGTGGAAGGGGGGGATATTTTTAAAATCTGAAACAAACTTGATCTGGGTACGGTATACACCTATGTGCATGCAAAAATTTGTGTCTCTATCTCTTATAGTCTCTGAGATCGACGCGTTCATACAGACAGACAGACAGACAGACGGACAGACGGACATGGCTATATCGATTCGGCTGTTGATGCTGATCAAGAATATATAAACTTTATAGGGTCGGAAAAGCTTCCTTCTGCCTGTTACATACATTTGCACAACTTCATGATCATGTATAAAAACTATAGCTAAATTTCAAACCACAGAACCAAAAACCATGTTGCAAACCGAAGGTGGTTTAAAGCCTCCACAAACCACTAAACATGTTTGGAGACGTACAAAGCCTACCTTAAGATCAATATGTTTGCAATGAATTTAAACCAGTGTAATTTTAATGGAGAGGATAATTTGATTCTCAGCCAATAAATCTTATATAATAGTCCTGCACTTCACATTTTAGAATAATGTCTGATATTTGGCTATTCTGCCAAGGTTTGTAAACTTTAACTATAATAAATCTATTCTATAATTTATCTACTCTATACACACCTGATCATATTATATTAATGGGTACACACCGGAATTTTTTTAATTATAGATGGTTTTTTCGTACTTTTAGTGTTGACAACCTTTTAATTTTAGGTTTTTTGTTGTTGTCAATGTCTGGCCACACTGTGACAAAGAGTTGAAAGAGGGGCTGCCCCGTATATCAAAGTTTTTCTATAAATTGCGAGTCCACCACACATTTCGCCTGATCATAATAATAGGTACAGTCTCCGTTTCTCACAAGTATCAAGTGATTAATTTTGTAATCAGTAATCTTTTGGTATCTAAAGGTAAATTAAGTATAGCTCCTGTCAATACAAAGAATTAAATAATTATTTTTTTTAGAAAAAATGGGTCGAAATTCTCATTGTACTAAAGAAGAAGCTCGATTGGTTCTTAGTCTGAGAAAAGAAGGAAAATCTTTACGAGCCATCGCCAAATTAATGAACAGGTCTCATAATTTTGTTAAAAATGCATTAGAAAGAAAACCAAGACAGGAAACCCGTGGAAGCTCACAAAAAACAACAGAAACCCTTGACCACTACATAGTAACTTTGCGCAAAAAGGACCCATTTAAGTCATCGAAGGCTATTGCAGCCGAAATTGGGAATTCAGTTAGTGCTCCAACTATCCGAAGACGACTACAAGATGCCAACCTACCAGGAAGAATTGCCAGAAAAGTCCCACTTATGAAATATCACCATGAGGCAAACTCTTGCAAGGGACCACAAAGACTGGGTAGGATGCACCGGGGAGAAAAAATGGAGAAACATATTATGGAGCGATGAAACCAAGATTAATTTGTTTGGGAATGACTGTGAAAGGAATGTTCGACGCCCTAATGGAAAGGAATTCCATCCACGGTTTACAAAAAAAACAGTCAAACATTGAGGTGGCAATATAATGGTATGGGGTTGCTTCTCCTGGTACGGCGTAGGTCCAATTTATCAGACTACGAACAAAATGAATGCTGAAGAGTACAAATCCATATTGGAAACAGTTATGGTACCGTATGCTGAGGAAAATATGCCATTACGTTGGGTATTTCAGCAAGATAATGATCCTAAACACACATCAAGGCTGTTATCTAAATTTTTCGAGGACCAAAAAGTTGACGTTCTGAAGTGGCCAAGCCAATCCCCCGACCTTAACCCCATTGAAAACTTGTGGGGAGACTTAAAAAAAAATTGGCAAAGCATTCATTTTCAAATAAACAAAAATTATGGGAAAAACTGTGGTATGAGACACCAGTAGAGACCTGCCAGGCTCTTATTAAAAGTATGCCAAAAAGAATAGCAGTAGTGGCCAAAAATAGAGGTGGGTACACTGGATACTAAGTTAGGAAATACTAATTTACCTAAAAAAAGAACACAAAATGGAAATTAAAATTTTTTTTCTTACCAACACATAAAGTGTACCTATTATTATGATCACACTGAAAACGTATCTGAAACACAAAATGATCTCTTTTATGTTTTATTATTATTCTATGTTACAATTAAGTTTATTTTATTAAAAACAAATAGTTTAAGAACCAATGAGAACAAATTTTAAGTTTGAAACAATGAATAAAACTGTTTTCTGTACCTTAAAGTCAGAGTTGATGTGTGTACCTATTAATATGATCAGGTGTGTATATAAAACAGTTTGTCCTGACTGACATTCACTGATTAGCAATCAACTGAAATTAAAAGTAAAAGTGCGTGCTAAGACGGTGTTTTAGAAAATTCCAACCGGAAAAGTCGGAAAAGCGTCGGAAAAGTTTGTATGGCCGTAAAATTCTGTATGCAAAAAACTATTTTTCATCCGATTGACTTGCAACTCGGTTTGTAAAAGACTCATACATTTTTATTTTTAATTTACAATGAATTAACAAAAATTTTAATTAATTCAATGTTTCCAAAATCAGAATTGAATTGATTTTGATTTAATTCACTTTAAAAAAAAAGAATTGAATTGATTTTGTATAAATTCAAGAGAATTAGAAAACAACAAATATTATTGTTTGAAACGGTTAATGCGTTACAATTAAATATCAAAGCGAAAAATATAGTATTAATATAAAACAGTGCAAAATGTCGGAGATAAGGAGAGTAAATACTTTGCAAGAAGACAACAATGGCGAGTATGGGCCATTCACCTCTAAGAGCTGCAGAGCTAAATCGGTTAAGATGATTACCTACCGGAAATCTGCTGCTTAAAACCTATTTTACAATAAGCAATAAGGTATGAATGTGTGGCATACTCAGGGTTAAGCACCCCCGAATATATAATCTTATAACCTTAATTCAATATCTACATCAGGGGTGCCCAAGCCTATTCCGCAAGCTACGTATTTGGTTTTGCTTTACGCAAAGGAATAGCCCGCGCGCATACCATTTACGCGGCCATAAGATTGTAAAAAGCAAAAACAATTTCATATGCGTGCTCTCCTCTCTTTCTTTCCGAACGAAGGTTCTGTTGCTGGCGCGTGCAGACCTGCAACAACAACATCATATGTGACTCTCTTCTCTCTCTCCTATGTCTCTGTCAAATTAAAAAGCAACAACAATGTTGCCTTTGCGTAGTCAGCGCTCGCAGGAGTGTTCTTGAGACAGCAATGACCACACACAAACTCACACGTCCAAACAAAAATCGGTTTTCTCTTTCTATTTCTTGTGGTTGTTGTATTTTGTGCATTTGTATTGGCTTTCAAGCGCTCGTAAGCTCATTCTGGGCACCCCTGCTCTATGGGATCTAGTTTGCTTCCTTCTGTCTGTTACATACATTTGCCCGAAATTAGTATACCCTTTATACTCTGCAAGTAAAGGTTAAACGAGAAGGCCAAGCTAACTTCGTCAGTGCCGAAGTTTTTATACCCTTGCAAATGCTGTTTTTGAAATGTCAGAGTTTAAGAACGCTTACATAAAAATCTAAAAAATGTTTAACTAAAACCCATTTTCCGACAGATAATCATCTGATTTCGACCAAATTTCGCGAATCTTTTTGAAAACATAACAAAATATAAAAATCTCCGAGTTTAAGAACGATAAAATTTAAAACAAAAAAGTTAATCTCACTAAGACTCATTTTCCGACCGATCGGTCCTATGGCAGCCTTTTGATATAGTCATCCGATTTCGACCAAATTTTGCGAATATATTTGAAAGCATACAGAATTAGTAATCAGTGAGTTTAAAGACGCTAACACTCAAAACAAAAAAAATTTCTTACTAAGAACTATTTTCGACCGATCGGTCCTATGGCAACCATAAGATATAGTCACCCGATGTCGATCAACTTTTTCAAATTAGTTTGAATGCTTTTAATATTTAGAATCACCGACTTAAAGAACGATTTACTTGAAAACAAAAAAGTTTTTTTCACTAAGACCCATTTTCCGACCGATCGGTCCTATGGCAGCTATATGTTATAGTCATCCGACTTTGACCAAAATTTGCAAATCTGTTTGAAAGCATATAATACTAATTATGGCCGAGTTTTATGACGCTAGCATTGCAAACAAAAAAGTTTTTTTCACTAAGACCCATTTTCCGACCGATCGGTCCTATGGCAGCTATATGTTATAGTCATCCGACTTTGACCAAAATTTGCAAATCTGTTTGAAAGCATTTAATATTAATTATGGCCGAGTTTTATGACGATAGCATTGAAAACAAAAAAGTTTTTCTCACTAAGACCCGTTTTTTGACCGATGGTTCCTATGGCAGCTATAAGATATAGTCATCCGATCCGGTTGGTTCCGGCATATTAGCAGCGTGCAGTAAAAAGAAGACTCTGTGCAAAATTTCAGCTCGATAGCTTTAAAACTGAGAGACTAGTTTGCGTAGAAACAGACGGACAGACAGACGGACAGACAGACGGACAGACAGACGGACAGACAGACGGACAGACAGACGGACAGACAGACGGACGGACAAAGCTCAATCGACTCAGCTCATCGCCCTGATCAAGAATATATATAGTTTATGGGGTCGGAAATGAATATTTCTATGCGTTGCAAACTTCTGGGCAAAATTATAATACCCTTTGCAAGGGTATAAAAATCTTCTCATAATAAAAACAAAAGATGCTTTTTAAGTTAAGTCAATTCTTTTTTAAATCAAATGAATGAACATACAAATTTTCTAGTTCATTTGAATTTTTACAAAATCAATTCAATTCTTTTTTTGTAAGTGAATTAAATCAAAATCAATTCAATTCTGATTTTGGAAAAATTGAATTAATTAAAAATATGTCAATAAGATGCCTGAATGATTCTCAGGAATGATTCAAAATTACATCATTCGTTTACAGCTCTGATATATATATAATTTATTCATTATAAATTTCTAGCTGTATACCAGAAGGAGAAATCCGATTTTGTTTGTGTGTGTGTGCTACTGCTGTCTGATGCGCAAGTAGCCAACAACAAAGCATTCAAGCATTTAAGCATTAAAGCATTTAAAGTTCCAGTTGCTCCAGATCAGTTCCGGCCAAATGGAGAGGACAAAAAAGTGTGCTTGTGTTGGTGAGCAAGACAGCTCTCTCCCGACTTCACCGATGTTCACCGATTCACACAATCATGAGTTTGGCCCGCGTTTGCGTAAAAAACTTCGGCTCCTGGTAGCTATGGCTGACCGGCTCTGCTCCAGATGCTTTGACGAGCTTGAAGGGCCGACGCCGACAACAATAAAATCTTCGGTCGGAAAGAATAAAAGGAGAGAATGCATATGAATTTGTTGTTTGTTTATGTAGTTTTATAGCATGCGTGGCCCGTATACTCGCCAGCTATTGCTTTGCGCGAAACAAAAACGAATGCGTAGTTGATGGCTCACGGCTCACGACCTGTGTCTCTCAGCTTAGAGCCAAGAGCTGATTATCATGAGCTGCGAGCAATGAGCGATTCCGAACCCTAGCCTAGTTGTCCTGCTTTTTGTTATGTTTTAGGCCTACTAAATAATCATGTCTTATGTATCAAATAGTGTGAAGGCAGCCTAACACGTAATAATGTATCCAAGCAAATATCTATCTTCATAGTATCAGCCTTCTCTTCTGCCTAGAGCATAATCTTTAGTATTTTCTTAACCTTAAACATAACAGTTTTGTGGCTGGTTGCCTCGACCATCATTTCATATGACTTTGCACTTGAACCAATCATACGCCGTATACTCCTCAATCAAAATACTGTTGTTTCTATCACACAAAACTGAAAGTAAATTTATATATTAGACACACGCTGCAACCTTCATAAATATTAATAGAGTTTTTATTTCATGCTATTGTAGGATTTGATGACCAAGGTGCAAACTTAACTTTTGATTGGTTAATGTTTTTTTTTTGCCACTTCGTGTGCAGCGATTCATTCCAACTTGGAATTACCCAGGACACGTTTTTCCCTTTTGACCTGTCCAATTGAATTATAGATGGCGTATGTTGTTGTCGCCGTCTACTTGGTAGCCATAAATCCGGCGTTAATCATTGATAAAACGCTAGTAAATAGTATCGTTAAATACTAATTACAACTTGCGGTACGCATATAAGTAAATATATATTTTGGGACTGCCTTTGAGCAAGTGATTGGGTTAGGAGGTATTAATATTCATACCATCGAATATGCCTGCCAATTGTCAGTTCGTTCTTCTTTGTAACAAATTATATTTGGTACATACTTGGGGGGGTACTATTTATATTTTGGAAATAGCAAATAATAACAAACATTTTTAAATGAAAGTGCATGAAAATTTAAGCACTTTTGCATTCGGTCAAACCAATTTTCGAAGCACTTTTTCCACTTAAAATTGAGGCACCTCCAAAACATAGGTTTTAAACGCATCATCGTATGGCATAGACAGACATTCACCACGCAGTTTATTTTTTTTTTGATGTTTGGGATTAAACAGAAATATTTGGGTGCTAAATTAGGGCTGTACGGCGTATGACCCATCAATTCGACGTTTTGGCTGGTCAAAATTACGCTTTTGTGACGTGATGTGTGAGAACTCGCATTGTAATGATGCAGAATGATTTGTCTCCGGCGGTTGCTTTTGCAAATTTCTCCGTCAAACAAATCGTCTTGTACCACTCAGAATTGACCGTCCTATGTTGCTCAAGCGGAACAGTGGCCACATGACCCATTCAGCCGAAGAAACAGGCGACCATTTGCTTTGAAGTGCTTCGTGCGGGAACAACTTTTGTGGCTCAACTTTGGCTGGTCTTGAAAAAATGTCGATTACTGGTTTGTTTCCAGCTCATACGCTTATATCCATGATTCGTAACCTGTGACGATCGTCTTCTCAAGAACCGCGATAGTATTTTTTAGCGTTTCTTTGCACCAATCCACATAAGCCATTTTTTGAGCGATTGTCAAATTATGAGGAGTACAAACGTGATTTCATCGGCACACTATTGTTGGGATAATCCACGTCGCAAGTTGTCAAAATTAATGCATTGAAAACCTTCATTTGAAATTTCCATTTTAAAGCCAAATTGATTTTTTCAACTCACTGTAAACAACACAAATAGCGCTAGAACATCAAAACGTTGTAAGACCGTTTATGCTAAAAAATGTCAAACTCTATTTTGGTATTACCAGATTTTAACTATTGACATTAGTGTTACCAGTTCCCGACATATAAATAGTACCCCATGTATACTGCGTGTTCCTATTAGAAAATAACAAACGCTTTTTATACGAAAGTGTGAAAGTGAAAGTTACTTTTTGCTAAATGTGTGGGATAAAGTAGAGAAAAACAAATTAATAACAAAAATTTGAAAATTATAAATGAAAACAAGTAAGAAACTCGGTCAAGCCCGACTATAATGTACTCTGTACCTGCAGTAGCAGTAAGAGCTCTGCAGCTGCGAACATTCTTTTGCTCATATGTAAATTAACTATCGTGGATCCGATCGTTACCATTTTGTCTGCAGATCGATTAACAATGCTGATTGCTAAATATGTCTAGAAGGTACGAACCATCTATCTACAAAACTGTGGGAGAAATGAAGTTTTTTCCGAGGCAAAATTTTTTAAATATAATTTGTCTGCTTGCAAGGATAGGAAGTATTTGTCCCATTCATGTCTCTTGCCTTCTCTGAGATCTGTGCATTCATACAAACGGACAGACGGACGGACAAGCTCAATCGACTCAGCTCGTCATACTAAGAATATATGTACATATATGTACATATTCTTTATATGGTCGAAGATGATTCCTACTATGCGTTGCATACTTTGGGGCCAAATTATAATACACTTTTCAAGTGTGTACAATTTATATTAAAGGTATAACATTTTTGTTCACAGTGGACAATGAAAAATGAGAACTTTTTGCACCCAAAAAAGTTTCCCAAAATAACGTTATATTAAAGAGAACTTGTACTTTAACTGAGCATTTACTGCTGTGCTAAGTCGAAACTTCTCGCGCAACTCTCGCATCCTCTCATTTCATACCGTGCCTTTGTGTTTGGCATTTGCCTTTCTTACCCATTTTCATCACAATTTCTTATGGCATTGCGGTCGGCACAAATGGAACTAGAATTACCCATTTTTGTGTTACTTTTAATTAACTCTGACAAAACAAATTCGGTAATTACAACACACCGAAAATTGTCAAGAAACTATGGAAAACGAATGAGTTATTTTTGGTCTGGGAACTGTCCACAAGAAGCGATGGATTTAACTGTTTTTGCACTTTAAGTTGTTGTTTGTTATTTATTTGTGGCAAGCACTCGCGCTTTGTGGCTGTTTAATCAACTCTTATTCGAATGAAACTGAAATCAAAAGTCAAAAACGCGGCTTTGCTTGGCCACTTGTTAGAAAACGGAGCATGCGAATGCACGCCGCTTCAGCGTGAGTGCGAGTGAGAGGTAGCGCATATATGTGCTTACATATACTTGCTCACGCAGCCGGCACGCGACATTTTGTCAAGGGGCAGGCAGGTACAGGTGTAGATAGTTGTGGGTGAGGGGGTGCCCGGGCAGGGCTGAGTCAGTTTGGGGCCAGACTACTTTTTTTTAATTAGACGCGCACAGCCTTAGACACTTCAACATTCGACTAGCAGTCTTGTTGGCTAATCGCAATGACCTCTGAGGCACAAAATGCATGAAGTAATTTGTGTTGTCTAATTAAAAAATAATAATTAATACTACAACGAATCGTCAGTGGCAACAACAACAGCGCACCCACCATCGGATCCCAGTTGGATGCACCTTGACGGAAGGTAAAAGCTAAATGAACAAAAACACAAGTAATTTGTGGATTAATGGTTTGGGTAAGTCAGCTGGTGGTGTCAAGTGCAGGCAGGAACCTTTTTCACCAAACCTAACTAAATGTAATGTTAGAAAGAGTGGCATGTTTATGGGCTTGGATGTCTCATCTAAATATGATATTTAATGCTACGTTCAAGTTTGAACAATAAAGGTTCTAAACAAGAAAGAAAGTCGGTCAAGCCCGACTATAAGAAACTCAGAACGCTGTTATACGCTCATCTCTAAGTTTCTCTCTCTCTTTCTCACTAAGATTGCCTTTGTTGAAAGGAATGCTGTGGTAATGGGTCGGTGGGTGATGGGTGTAAACTGGCCGTTTTTTGCACATAACCTGAGTATCGTTCATCCGATCTTTATCATTCCAAATCGATAAATAATTTTGATTACTAGATATCTCTAGAAGGCACGAACAACCTTATCATCAAAACTGTGGGAGGTATGACGTTTTTTCCAAATTGCGGGGGCGTGGCAAAAATTTATAATATACACACCTGATCATATTAATAGGTACACACCGAAATTCTTTAATTATAGATGGTTTTTTCGTACTTTTAGTGTTAACTTGTTAATTTTTGGTTTTTTGTTGTTGTCAATGTCTGGCCACACTGTGACAAAGAGTTGAAAGAGGGGCTGCCCCGTATATCAAAGCTTTTCTATAAATTGCGAGTCCACCACACATTTCGCCTGATCATAATAATAGGTACAGTCTCCGTTTCTCACCAGTATCAAGTGAATAATTTTGTAATCAGTGATCTTTTGGTAACTAAAGGTAAATTAAGTATAGCTCCTGTCAATACAGAGAATTAAATAATTATTTTTTTTCGAAAAAATGGGTCGAAATTCTCATTGTACTAAAGACGAAGCGCGATTGGTTCTTAGTCTGAGAAAAGAAGGCAAATCTTTACGAGCCATCGCCAAATTAATGAACAGGTCTCATAATTTTGTTAAAAATGCATTAGAAAGAAAACCAAGGCAGGAAACCCGTGGAAGCTCACAAAAAACAACAGAAACCCTTGACCACTACATAGTAACTTTGCGCAAAAAGGACCCATTTAAGTCATCGAAGGCTATTGCAGCCGAAATTGGGAATTCAGTTAGTGCTCCAACTATCCGAAGACGACTACAAGATGCCAACCTACCAGGAAGAATTGCCAGAAAAGTCCCACTTATGCGCAAAAAAAATATCACCATGAGGCAAACTTTTGCAAGGGACCACAAAGACTGGGTAGGATGCACCGGGGGGAAAAAATGGAGAAACATATTATGGAGCGATGAAACCAAGATTAATTTGTTTGGGAATGACTGTGAAAGGAATGTTCGACGCCCTAATGGAAAGGAATTCCATCCACGGTTTACAAAAAAAACAATCAAACATGGAGGTGGCAATATAATGGTATGGGGTTGCTTCTCCAGGTACGGCGTAGGTCCAATTTATGAGACTACGAATAAAATGAATGCTGAAGAGTACAAATCCATATTGGAAACAGTTATGGTACCGTATGCTGAGGAAAATATGCCATTACGTTGGGTATTTCAGCAAGATAATGATCTCCAAAAAGTTGACGTTCTGAAGTGGCCAAGCCAATCCCCCGACCTTAACCCCATCGAAAACTTGTGGGGAGACTTAAAAAAAAATTGGCAAAGCATTCATTTTCAAATAAACAAAAATTATGGGAAGGTGTCCAAAAACTGTGGTATGAGACACCAGTAGAGACCTGCCAGGCTCTTATTAAAAGTATGCCAAAAAGAATAGGAGTAGTAGCCAAAAATAGAGGTAGATACACTGGATACACTAAGTTAGGAAATACTAATTTACCTAAAAAAGGAACACAAAATGGAAATTAAAATGTTTTTTCTTACCAACACATGAAGTGTACCTATTATTATGATCACACTAAAAACGTATCTGAAACACAAAATGATCTCTTTTATGTTATATTATTATTCTATGTTACAATTAAGTTTATTTTATTAAAAACAAATAGTTTAAGAACCAATGAGAACAAATTGCAAGTTTGAAACAATGAATAAAACTGTTTTCTGTTACCTTAAAGTCAGAGTTGATGTGTGTACCTATTAATATGATCAGGTGTGTACTTGATCTGCCTGCAAGTATAATGAGTTTTTGTCCCATACATGTCAAACCTCTATCCCTTACCATCTCTGAGATCTCTTCGTTCATACGGACGGACAGAAGGACATGGCTATATCGACTCGGCTGTTGATGCTGATCAAGAATATATATACTTCATAGGGTCGGAGATGATTCCTTCTGGCTGTTATATACTGTTGCACAAACTTAATATACTCTGTGTACCTTTGGTACAGAGTATAAAAAGTCAACCCACCTTTCGAACACACTTTGCATACTATGATTATCGATAAAGACTAAAGCGTACAAAAAATTCGCTATTGTTGACACTAAGTTTTTTTTTTGTTGTTTATGGATTTTGCGAAACTGTCACAAAATTAATGTAATTTTTTGCTCGTATTCATGGTCATTTGTAACTGAGTTGCTTTAGAAGCTTGAGTCAGATATGTTTATCTATATAAACAATCAGCATTGACCATTGTACATCGCATAAAGCGACACATCCTGCTTTGCGTATAATAATTTTGAAAAGAACTAACAACCATCCAAAGGGTCAAATTTTGTCCCTTGCCGCTCAACGCTCTTAATTACAAACCGCCTATCATATATAGTATACATTTAACTGGCAAATATCACTCCGATATTATAGAAACGAAGTAATTTGTGCATACAATGCGCTAGCGAGGTCAAAGGCCATGTCTTGAAACCGATGGTTTACTTTTCTCATATTAAAAAGTAGAGGAAAGTTCACTTCATTTCAATAAAGGTTTTAAGCAAGGTGCAATCCGGTTAAGATTCGAACCGCTTCGGAGTTGGAGACTCCGGGATTTTTGGGAAGTCCGACCGGGACGAAAAAATGATCGGAAAAAAGTCTGAATTAGCGAAAAACTTAATTAATGCCGGTGCGACCTGCTGAACCCGCTCTGCAAAACCGAACCAAAAAAGTTTCGCGGTTTCGAGCCCCGGAAATACACAGACTTCTGCAATATTAGTGCTTTTTTCTATTCACTTGTAAAGTAGGACGAATCACCTTTTTTTCCGACAACATTAATACCAGAATGGCTCAAACCAAACCCGACATGGTCCCACTTTAAAAGACTTCGAAGCCGGGAATCAAAACGAATCGTATTTCGGTATACCGGTACGTACCAGTATGTACGTCATTGGTTTAGCGTTTATCCGATGTCTAAGCGAAGACATAATTACACTCCGGAAAATAAACGTTCTACGCTTAGTTGCCCTTCTCAAAGGCAAATGAGGAAACTTTGTCGAGTTTTCTGACCACATTGGTGGGGTTGGTGACCTTATTTATGATTTATATATGCTTTTGTTTTTGGCCAAGTTTGTAAGGGTGTCTTTTTTATAAAAATAAAAAGACCTTTTAAGTACATCTTCTTTATTTTGTGAACGTTTTTCAGGAAAATTTATGTTTGATGCCAGTAAACTGTTTTGTAAAAATAGTGAACTATTTGAACCGTCCTGTTTCTTTTTATTCAAATACATGTATGAATCCACATTCAGCTTAAGGATTTGTGCCTTAGTTGCTTTCCTCATTATGTTTTACTCGAACAGAAATGAATAACACAAGTACGTGGCACAGAAAAAAATAAGATCAAAAATCAAGTAGGCATTTCAATATAATTTCAGTAATCTCAATAATTTCATATCTAACCTGTAGTATTACATTGATACTTAAAATATTATATTGAAATGTGAAATGATCAAAGTGATATGAAAAATGCCCCAGTGATATGATTTCAGATCAAAGTAGACATCGAAATTCTGAAAGTATAAAGAGACACACCGAGTTTCTCAAATCAAAGAGGGACAGCTATAGTCAATATCAAAAAAGCAAAAACAATGCTCATTGCTCAGATGCAGCAAGCGCGAAAACGAGTGCCGGGTCCGCAGCGAGCTTATAGTTTGTTCTTGCGAATTTCGTCATTCGTTTTGTGCTAGTGCGTGTGAGAGGTAAGTATGAAAAAAGTACGGCGGTTGGAAAAAAATGTTAAACGGTTAAAAGTAAATAAAAAGTGAATTCCGTGTGTGTTTTGTTGTACTGCCCATTTTTATTTGAAAATTTACAAATTGTATAAAGATAGGCTATTGTCTTTATTCAATCGTTTTTTAAGATTTTATTATACACATACATACATATTGTGCGTGTTTTTCCACTTTACCGATGCTGTGTGTGTGTAAAAAATAAATTTTTTGTGTTCGCGTGCACATATATATGTGTGCTGTTTGAAGTTCAAAGGCAAATGAAGAAAAAGCATATCAAAAAAAAAATAGTGTGCCCGTGTTAAAAGAAAAATTGGAAAACAACAGTTTTAGTGTGTTTGCTCTGCCTTTGCTTTGGATTGATTTCGCACTGATGCACAAGATAACTTAAGCGAATTTAAAATAATCTTTATGAATTTTTTACTGTATACTTATTAATTATTCTTAATTTTTTATAACTTTACAGTTTAAAATGAAACATAAAATTTTTGGAAGAGTTAAAAAAACTAGAGTTTACAAAAAGTAAACTAAAAGTTATGTATTGAAATAATTCTTTTCAATATATTAATCGTACAATTTACATTTTTCTAGAGTGTGGATTTAATTTCGACCGCCTTAATTACAATTCTTCCAGCGAAATAGAGCAGATTTTTCCGGAAAGATAATTGTTAGGATAATTGTAATATGTATTTTAAAAATATAGTTTTGATATTATAAAAATAAAGCATTGGTATTACAATAATACCCTTTTGATATTTAAAAAATATATCTTTGATACTTAAGCCATGACCTACAGGTACTTAAAAAAATATTGCTTTGATACTCTAAAAATATACCTCACAATGGTCTGCCGTCGTTGCCCGCCGAACGCTTTGCTCAACTGGACAATCTGCATGTTCTTGATGTTTCCGGGAATCAGTTCACAGTAGTACCGCCCGGTCTTAAACAGCTAGGAAAATCGTTAATTCAACTAAATCTGGCTGGCAACCGTTTTCCCATTCTAAATGCACACTGCGTCGTCTCAACATCAGTGAAATGCCGTTGCTGCGCATTGTGGAACGCAATTCCTTGGAGCTGCCCGCCATGGAGCCTGCTTGACTGTTCGCAAAGTTCCAAACTGCAGCGTCTGGAGCTGATAGATTTAGTGCAAAGCCGGAATCTAACCCAGTTGGACTTGTCCCAGAATGCCCTTAGCACTTTGTCGCTGAATGTAACCAGCAATAGCCCCGGCTGCGTAGCTTAACCCTTGCTGGGAATCCCTGGTACTGCTCGTGCGAGCTGCTGCAGGCAATGGAACTGGCTGGAAAAGCTCATGTCCAATCTTCAGTGGGCGGTGCGGTGGCTCGTGGCGACACACCCTACTTGCTGGCTGGAGCACAGCTCTCCAATTTGACGGCCCAACAGATTTGTAACATGGTCATACCCAAGAAATGTTGTGCTTGCGTCGTCGCTGTATTATACTCAACGCCATTACTGGCAGTGTTGTGGTGATCCTGGGGCTAATCACTGATAAATACTGATACAACAAACATTAAAGTATGAACCACTCGTTATTGTCTGAAACAATAGCGAGATATTTGTATCAAACATTTAAATTGTGTATTATCAAATATTATTCGTTATTCGTTCCTGGTCACAGTTTGAAAAAACGACCGACTCCCATCGCCAGCGCAGCGATTAAATACCAAAAAAAAGGAGTACAAAAATGCAAGCTTGTATATCGAGTATCGAGTACGCTTTATCGAGTACGCTGAGCCATCATACGAAAACACCGTGGTTAGAGCTATGCTTGTGCTTAGTTCTTTTAAATTTGTTTTATTAAACTATATTTTTAAAGTGTTAATGAATTAATTTGTATACAATTGGTTAGTATTACTTGAATACACTTGGATAAAACAATTACTTAATCTAAAGCTTGGCAGTGGAAGGAGTAAATACGTCTCAACCAAAACGCCAACAAAATTTAAGGTGTGGTTTTGACTGTGTTTGACTAAGCTCAGCTTAGGGCGGAAGCTTACTAAATGGATGAATTTTTAAATTCAATGTGTTAGTTAAAGTTAAGCAGAAATTTATAAAGAACTCTTCGAGTACAGTGGACAACGAAAAGATGCTGAAGTTTAATTAATTAATTGGTAATGCCAGCCCCAAGCCAGCTCAAAGACCACACCTATTAGTCACATACAAGCACACGCACACACACATGCACGCACTTATAACGATTACTAACGCAAGACATTTGTTTATGCCATTAGTTGTTGAAAATAAACAAATTTATGTTTTTCTTTATTCCTGTTTATAGACCCCAAACGAATTTTGAATGAAAATGTGCCTTTAGTTTGGAGAGAAACGCCATCTGCAGCAGTTCACACATTTCAAACACAAAAACCGAGTCAGTATGTCACAAGCAGGCTGCGCCGGCGGAAGGAGGAGGAGGCTATTGGCCTACTTGCTACTGCAACTATGTATAATAACAACGGCCCAGTTGCCTGGAGAACTGCCTCAGCCACAGGGTCAACAGCTGGGTCAGCCACTGCAACCACAAACATATCAGCCCACCTACAACAAGGATTACTCGCCGCGCTACAATCCCCTGTATACTGGTCAGCAGCAAAATCCAAATTCCGATGTCACACCCTATGATAATCCGCTGCTGGACAACACGAGTCAGAATTATGGTGCTATTTCCAATCAGAATAGCAACTACAACAACAATGGCTATTACGATGGCAATCGGCAGTTGGGAGGCGGTCTCGGAGCTGGCAATGTAGGCGGACCCGGACAGAATTTGGGCGGCGGCCTCGGTGGTCTGGGAACGCAATATGATTCCTTTAATCGAAATAGCCTTAACACGGCCGGTGGACCAGGCCTGGGCTATCGGGATATGTTCAGCGATGAGGACAACTTCTGCCCCGAGTATTGGGTATCATTCCGACAGACTTGCTTTCGCTTCATTCGCTCGCCCAAGCGCAATTGGGCCGAGGCCAAGAAGATCTGCAAGGCCTACAACGCGGACCTGCTGAATGTGGACAATGTGGAGAAACATGCGTTCATATTGAAGAATCTCATTTTGCAGAATCATCGCCAGCATCGATACTTAATTTCGGCTCGCCAAACGGGACCCTCCAACTGGGTGAACGACGACAATACACAGCTGGTGCAGATTGAGGATTCGTTTGCCTTTGATGAGCGACAGCCACTCGAGAACGAGGATCTGCATGACAATCGATTTTTGGTACAAAACGAACTGAACAGTCGCAATCCGAACAGCAATAATCCGAATCAGTTCTACAATGCGTTGCCCGGCAATGTGAATCAGCGGAATCAGCAGAATTTGAGGGGCTTCATTGGTAAGTTCGAGAAATCGGATTTCCTTAAGCCCCAGATTAATCAAGTCTCCTTCAAACAGGTCCCAACCAGCCCTTTGGCGACAATGGCTATGTGCGTGATCGTGTGGTGTATGCCTACTCCAAGAAACGCGATCGATGGATGTTTATGCCCGCCTACGAATTCGAACTAAATCTCTTCATCTGCGAGTCCAAGACGCTCTACAGTCCGGACAATGTCAACATCAAGCTGGACGACAAGCGTCCCTATCACTATGGTCAGGATATACGAGACCTGGAGCGCATACCACGTGGACCCTACTTTGTGAAGCAACCGAATGACACCACCTTCGATGTGAACAAGAACCGCATGATTAACGATATCACATTGAGCTGCCTGGCCGGTGGCTTTCCCACACCCTCGTATCAATGGTATCGCGAAGTGTATGTAAATGATACGCTGGAGTATCGTAGAATTGATCCGCTGGTGCAGGACCGCTTCACTATCTCCGGTGGCAACCTCATTATCTATGACCCCAAGCAGGCCTTGGATCAGGGTGCCTACCATTGCGTGGCGGAGAATAAGTTTGGACGTGTGCGCTCCGCTAGTGCCTACCTCAATTTCGGCTTTATCATGGAGTTCAATCTAAAGCGGTCGGTGGAGACGAGTGAAATGAACTGGGGCAAATCCATTTTCTGTGATCCGCCGCAGCATTATCCGGGTGTGCGTTACTACTGGGCGCGCGACTATTTCCCCAACTTTGTGGAGGAGGATCAGCGGGTGTTTGTCTCCCATGACGGTGCCTTGTACTTTTCGTTTATTGAGACGGTGGACAGGGCCAACTACTCGTGCACGGTGCAGACTCTGGTCTCGGACACGGGTCGCAATGGTCCATTCTTCCCGCTGCGCGTCACGCCCAATAGCAATTACCAGGCTCTGATCTTTGCCAATACCTTCCCCAAGGTGTTCCCTGAAGCTCCAGTGGCCGGTGACGAGATCAGATTGGAGTGCGTGGCCTTCGGCTATCCCATACCCGCGTACAATTGGACGCGCCGGGGACAGCCGCTGCAGCGGAATGCCTATACCACCAATTATGGCCGCGTGCTGATCATACAGAATGCGACCACCAATGACAATGGCGAGTACTCCTGCTTCATTACCAATCCGCGCAAAACACTGGAGAAGAGCATCTTTATCAACATACAGATGCGCCCCGAGTTTACCATACCCCTGAGGGACATGATCAAGGACTATAATAGCGATGTGACCTTCATTTGTGAGGCCTTTGCCATCCCAGATGCCAACTACACCTGGTACAAGAATGCCGAGCGCCTCGATCCGCGTACCATTAACCGCGATCGCTATGTCATCCAGGACAATGTGTTGACCATAAAGTTCCTGGAGAAGGACAAGGACGAGGGCATGTATCAGTGTGGTGCCCAAAATCAGCTGAAGACCTCCTTCTCCTCTGCCCAGCTGCGTGTGCTGACCATGAGGCCATCGTTCAAGAAGCATCCGTTGGAGTCTGAGATTTATGCGGTCTATAATGGCAACACCACCATTGTGTGCGATCCCGAGGCAGCACCGCGACCCAAATTCCAATGGAAGAAGGATGGTCAACTCTTGGGTTCAGGCGGTCATCGTCGCATCTTGCCCAGCGGCACGTTGATCATAGCGCCCACATCGCGCGACGATGAGGGCATGTATACGTGCATTGCCTCCAACCAGGCGGGTACAGATGAGTCTCATGCCCGTGTTATAGTTCTGCGTAAGTGTGCAGCTTGAAGGATTCCTTCGGGGTGCTTTTTAACAAATCCATGTTCCTTTCCTTTTCTTGCAGAGGAAGTTCGCTTTATTCAAACGCCACCGCAACGCATTGTGTCCAAGGAGCATGACCTCATCTACCTGCACTGCGAGGCGGCCTACGATGAGCTGCTGGACATAGCCTATGTGTGGAAGCACAATGGAGAGGTCCTGAAGAACAATCACGATGGCACCGAGCGTATTGTGAGCCACTTTCACTTACCATACCCTTCTTCTCTCCTAATCCGTATGACTCTTCCAATTCCAGATTGTCAACTGGAACAGCTTGACGGTGCACAATACCACCATGCGCGACGCTGGCGACTACGAATGCGTGGTTAAATCTGCCGTCAATGAGATCAGCACCAAAACCAATGTAATCATCGAGGGAGCACCCGGTGCACCGGGCGGCGTTCAGGTTATACAGATAAGCAAGACCAAGGCCATCATCGAATGGGTGGATGGTGCCAACAATGGACGCCCCATACGCTACTACAATATTCTGGGCCGCACCAACTGGAATCGCACCTGGGTGAATGTCTCGACTCATGTCCAGGCCCGTGAGGTAGATCGCTATACATCGCGTCAACAGGCCGAGGTGACTAATTTGACTCCCTGGTCCTCGTACGAGTTCAGTGTGACTGCTGTCAATGATCTGGGCATAGGTATACCCTCCACTCCCTCGCCCATTTACAGCACGTACGAGGATAAGCCGTATGTGGCGCCCAAGAAAGTGGGTGGTGGCGGTGGCAAGATCGGTGATCTGACCATTAGCTGGGAGCCGCTGCTGCCTGAACAACAGCACAGCCATGGCATACACTACAAAGTGTTCTGGAAGCTAAAAGGCGCCATTGAATGGGCGTCTGATATAATCAAAAAGCAGGAGAATGTGGGCATGGCTGTGGTCAATATTCCACTGAATAATTACTACACGGAATATGAGGTAAAGGTGCAGGCCATCAATAGCATAGGCAAGGGACCCGAAAGCGAAGTGGTAGTCATTCACTCGGCCGAAGATATGCCACAGGTGGCGCCGCAGAAACCATTCGCCTTGGCGTTCAATTCCACCTGCTTCAATGTCAC
>JBAMBO010003985.1:0-187190 GCA_037044535.1 Lordiphosa magnipectinata
GCTCTAATCATGAGCCTATTGCTGTTTATCAGCCAGTTCTTCTATTTAGATTATTAGAGTGTAGCACAGTTCGGCAGCGCACAGTCTCCATGTTCTTAGATTTTAGTGAAGTCAAAGCAAACATTCCGTATTTAAGAAAGTGACCTTATATGAAAGTAAGTACCATAGTAGCTAAAACCAATCGAATCTTTTTTGATAAATATTTTTCGAAACGCGTTTATTGTGTATTTAGTGTAAGTTAATAGACCTTAACAGTTTTGTTTTCTTGTCCATTTTCACATCTGCAATGTAATTCCGTCCAATTTTACAAAATAAACATGCATTTTTTTCCACATTCCCATAAAATGCACAACTTTCCCCTTGAATTTAAAAACTTCCGCGCGCGTTCTTCGTCTATCGATAGTCTATCGATACATTTACTGTTGTTCGGCATTTTTGCCTTTATACGCCTGCTGTCACACTGGTGCTGCCAGTAGGTGAAACGCAACAGACAAAAAAAAACACAAAGCTCGACAGATAAAGCCGAAGACAATTGGCCAAGATGGTTTTATAACGACCCACCCAAGACGCAAGCCCACGCACAAGCAGAAACCCCTTTCCCCCTAGAGTGAGAGATAGTGGATGAAATGGCCAAGGCAAACGGTTGGTATACTGGAGCGGGCATGGGAGTGCAGCAAGGAAACGGTGGCAGTGTCGTCGTCGTCTCCGCCAGGCACTCCTCCAAATACACGCGCAGCACAGAATTGCGGCGCGTCGAGGAAAATGACATTTATCGGCTGGCCACCATATTGGATGTGAATGCCTGCTGGCGCAAGCTGATGTCCATTATACCGAAGGGTCTGGACGTGCAGGCATGCAGCGCTGCCGGTGCGCTTAATTATCAGGAAATCGCTGCCAATGGCGGGCTTAAGTACACCGCCCAAGACATAAGTCTGATTGATGGCGTTGCGGAGAGATTGCCGCCCGATCAAAGCATATCACAGGTGATGATTGACGAGTGGAAAACATCGGGCAAGCTGAACGAACGACCCACTGTGGGTGTTCTGCTGCAGCTGCTCGTCCAGGCCGAGCTCTTTAGCGCGGCTGATTTTGTGGCCTTGGATTTTCTGAATGGTACACGAAAATGGTGTTGAGTGTTGAATGTTTGCTTACATTGTTATGTTCGTTTCGTTTCAGAACCGAAACCGAATCGACCAGTCGATGGGCCGGCGGCTCATTTCAGCCTGGATCTATCCGAAGACGATTTGGCTGAGGATATGGATGTGGACCAGCCCAATACGTCTGCATTAAATGCGGCAGCTCAGGGCAGCCTGGCGAGGAATATGGATTACTTTGACAAGCATATGGTGCCGCGGGATAAAAGTGTCCTACAGCCACCCATAGCACCGCCTCGTGCGTCGCGTCAACAAAAACTCAATGCCACTGCCAGCGCTTCAAATCAACCCCTGACACCAACAACGGCAGCTACCGCCACCTCCTCCAGCATACCGAATGTACCCAATCTAACAATTCTCAATCCTAGCGAACAAATACAGCAGGAGCAGCCAGTGCAGCAACCAAACATGCCAAACCTGTCCATACTCAACGCCAGCTTAGCAGCGCAATCGATGCAAACCGCCTCCACGTCGCTGGAGGAGGCCAGCAACGGCCACAGTTCATCCGAAATTCCGAATGTGCCCAGAATCACACTACTAATTGAGAACTCTGGCGAGATAAGCGCTGTGTCTGCCGCTACATCGGGGGCAGCAACAAAGAGCACAAATTTGCCAGAGATAAGCGCTTTAAATTTAAACTCTGGCAATGGCCAAGACTCGCATCACGATAGCAGTCACAGCAGCACAAGCAGCCTCAGCGATGAGGAGGACGATGCGGATGCCTCTTTGCCCAACCTCAGCAACTCGGAGCATCACAACTCCAACAACGACTCCAGTCTGACGACAGTTACTGGCACCAGCGGTGATAATAGCTTTGAACTAACCAACGATTCCAGCTCAGCCTCCAATGACGATTACGCCAACAACATTCCGAATCTGAGTGAATTGCAGCAGCAGCCGTAGAGAGTAGAGATTGGCCGTCCATATATAGCATATGTCCCTAGCCAGACATTCCGTTATTCATATTAGCTTTAAGTTTACACACAATGGGCATGTATTTATATCACGTAAGGTCCAAAGTAGAGTTTAAGATTCGAGGCAAGCTTTTAACATATAACCCTGTTTTCCTGTTTTTCCAATTCAGTTTCCATGACAAGTACTTTTTGCCTTAATGCCATAATTCGAACTAAATCCAAGCAACGTTTTGTATGTTTCACAAACAGTGCGCATTGTTTTTCAAGGCAAAAATACATACATACAATATATATGTACGACAAACTCTGGGAAAATGAATATCATTGATCTGCTGGGCATGCTGATTTATTTGTGTCCATTGGTGCCACTTGTGATAGCATTAGGAATGTCGCACATTTGTCGTCTGACCTACCGATTGGAATCCGAGCTCACCGCTTCCATGGAACAGATGGAACGGCTTGAGCAATACACAAATGCAGAGATGCGGCGACTGATACGTACCTGCGTACCTGGAATGCGAGCTCAACGCTTCCATGCAACAGTTGAAACGGCTTAAACAATACACAAAAGCAGAGATGCGGCAAAGGATACGTAACTACGCCTACGGTGATTCAAAATGTTCGAGTTTGCTAAACTGCTAAAGACATGATGGGTTGGAAAATGTTATGTTAAGTTTCTAAAATTATTTATATTAATTACAATACATCGAACTAACACATCTATGCAAAAGGAATATAACGCTTGGAAAAAAACAGATTAGATAGCTTCTTTATTAGTCTAGATTTAGTGGAAGTTCTTTGAGAAGTCACAAAAAATTTATTATTAACATTAATTGTGTTGATCAGTCTTATTTTCTGGCTGACTGACATTCCACAGACAAACATTTGTGATTTTTATTATTCTTTCCTACTCGTTTTGCCAGCAACATGGTAATTGTGCTGACAATGCAATCATCATCGACCGGGAATAGTGTGCGCCTTTGTTGTGTATTTTAACTGGAGCATTGCTCACCTATTGAATACGTTGCTTATTAAGTATGTTTTCGAAAAACAGTCAAGAATCTCTTAAACAGCTAATGACGACACACATTTTCCAGGTTGCATAGATGCTGAATCAGAGATCTGGACCGCCAACCCCCACAAATCAGTGAGGCACTTGGATATGGAGAAAAAAACACGTCGACGATGATTGGCGAAATCATCAACAAGGAAAAGGTATTCTGGGCTATCAAGTCATGTCAAGATATTGAAGGGATGTCTTCTCACAGGTTAGATCCCAGAAAGTTGGAGGGAGGCGGGCGTGGTCTTCATGCCCAAGGCAGGGAAGATAAACCACAGCTCACCAAATGATTATAGACCCATCAGTCTCCTCCTCCTAGATCTTTACTTGAGAAACAAGCTGACACCTTAAGGGTCGATCTGTTGACATCGCACTTCATGAACTGGAAGGAAGAAGTTTGTGTTTGCAGCTTTTGTCGACATCGAGGGAGCCTTTAACAATGTCAGGACCGAAGCAGCTCTTTCCGAAATTGGCTCACACTCGATGATTACTCACTGACTAAGGAACTTGCTTAGCAGGCAGAGAAATGCAAAAATCACTTTTTTCTTGACTGCATAATACTACACAAAAATTCTTACTCACATTTAATCAATCAACAAAACTCAGCGTTGAATATATTCAGCTCATACCGGCCATCGCTTCTTGCGGTTAAGCCAGAGTTTTTTGATCGAATTTTTATGTGCATATTTATTCGTCGAACAAAACTCGGCGTTGAATATAATCAGAGTCATACCGGCAAAAGCATCGAGCGGTTGAGCTAGAGTTTTTTGATAGAACATTTATGTGTTCGATCGAACAAAACTCAGCGTAAAATTCTAGAGCATTGCTCTATTTCTCTCTTTTTTCCATATCTGTCAGCAGCGCCGTCTCAGCCTATGTGTCCTCTGCAAGAGTTTATTCATAAGAGGCGATTTTCGCTCAATCTAATCAATCGTCGTTGAGCCAAACGAACAAAACACCCGTACAGATTGGAATGAAGACGAACATGATTATAATCAGAGTGCCCACAATAGGATTGAATACAACTCAACGGCGAACATGTTGTGTATGCAAGTTTGACGCATAGAGCGCAAAGCCAGTTTATTCGGGTGCCGAGTGATCAACTCTAGTCTCTATGCAGGCAACAGAAGAAAAAGAGCAACGAGAGGTACTCCACAAGGGGGGTCATTTCCCCGCTTTTTTGGAACCTTGTTCTCAACGAACTTCTTCTTATTGTGAAGTTTAGTTCTAATGGTAAAGAATAAGTTCTTACACACAATCAATGAGCTACTAGCTCTTAACAGCACAATATTGTGGACAAAACAGAACGAAAACAAACTGGGGGTTTAACCCACAGAATACCCAACTGGTGCTGTTCACACGGATGTACAATATCCCTAAGGAGCCCACCACCAAATCACACCTAAACAAGCTCTTTAATTTAGTATCACAAAATCTGCGATCTACCTCCCAGACGGTCCTGGACATAATTCTGAACCTGAAACCAGTAGACACAACGAGAAGCGCAGCATCTACTTCAGGCCACAGCAGTAGCCTACTAGAAGTAGGTATAACTGCTGAGGCAGAGGGAAGCGAAGCGAGTGAAGAAAGACGGCCGAAATTAAACCCCAAACAAACAAACAAATACACAACGAAAACGGCCCAACAACACATCAACAGAAGCGATTACTGTATACCAGCTCAGAAATGGAACAAAAACTTTAGAGCCTGGTTCAGCTCTCATTCCATCTACCGAACTGGCGTTGCGTTTTGCAGTCTGGCAAGCGACTAAATTAATCTACACCCTGTACAAAACCCCAAGGCACATTTCAATTCCAGTCGTCGGTCAGGCTGCTTTTAAAGCCTTGTTATTATCAAACGCCACTAACAGCATCCTTATCCGCAGCACAAATTATTGCATTTCTAGTTAAAGCAGGGAATAATGCCTTAACCGGAACCGATAATCCCAAAAACCGACTCAAATTACGTACCAGAACTAATACTACAATTTTTTGAGAACCGATTCGGTACCGGCTATAACAGTAGCTTCCGAGCCGAGAAGCCGGAATTAATACAAGATTGTAAGTTAATGTTCTTAAGGGTAGGTTCTGTGTATAGACTTTTACACTTTGATTGAGCACGGTTGTAAGATTTCATTTGTACTGACTTGCTCAGTGTGAGCGAGCTACCTTTTATTAAGAATTTATCATCCCTTATCTTCTAACTTAACTTAGGCAGTATTTGTAAGATAGCTGCGTGTGTATAAATGATCTGCGTTGGTCACAAGGCTGGTTTTTCACACAATGTGTTATCTGTTCGCAACAAGTGGCTAGTATCGAGGGTAGATTTCCTCAAGCAATTAATATTTAATGCTATTACAAACGGTGGCATATTTATGACATAGGCGACATAGGCTAACCATTTTTATATTGGGCCGAGTTGAATATCTTGTTCAAGTTTGAACATTCTGCCTTTGGAAAAATTAGTTTTCCAATTTTTGTATTTCTTGTTCTATTAGGGTCTTCCTGTCCAGCTGATCCGACAATATGTTTTACAAAAATAAACCAAAACTATTTTTTTTGGGACCTTAGTATATCAAAAAAATGTTCATCGACCCTCGTAAAAATGTAATTAAATGTTCGTAATTTTCCAAAAAATTGCTTTTTAATAAAAAATTTTACTTGGAAAATAATTTTTTTTTTTGTGTATTGGTTTTTTAACATGTCTTGACGCACTTAAACTGAAATTTCTCGGGAACCAATCAACCGATTTGGATGAAATTATTTGCCTGTCATAGCTAAAACCCAAAAGCATAAAAAAATATAACTTAATTTCAGTTGGTCGAAAACAGAAACCAAACTTAAAACGCTTTTATCTCGAAACCACTTTTTCGAACTGGTTCGGAAAAATCTATGTTACTTGTTATACCCACCATTTTTGCACCTGCCTCGGATAACCCTGTAAGTACAAACACAATAGCTAGCGGAGCTGGACCGAGTTAACGCAAAAAAAAATCAAATTTTTGAAATTTTGAGTTTGCCACTAGAGACGGGAGGGAGCCGAAAAAAGTACGTGATCGGGCGGGACGGGATTGAATTGAAAATTGTGTGACGAGATAGACGTGGTCGGGACCGGGACGGGACCGGATTAGTGCTAAATCCTTAAATTTTCCGAGTCCCGATTTATTTTTATTGGCCTCAGCAAGTTTAAGCACAGCAATGGAAACAATTTATTGATAGTTACTTTATCGAACTGGCCAAATGATCACACTTACATTCGAATCAAAAAATGGGCACACTTATAAGAGGCATGTGAAATAAAAGCCAAACTTTTAACAACTTGCTAGACAAGTTTTAAATGTGCCAAAATCTTCGGCCACTAGCGCGAGGGTGTTCTCTACGCCCAGTCGAATACTGGAAGGAATACGCACTAGACTACTAAATAGTCGATAACTTTGAAAAGATTCTGTCCCTTAATAAAAATAACTAAGAAATTACGAACAGTTTTTGATATTTCATTACGAAGTTAAGTATCTATATGTAAGAAATGCTTCCCAAAAATTAATATCCTTTGGATACCCAGTCATGTTGAAATATTAGGCAATGAATTTGCTGACGAAGCACCGAAAAAAGCAACAACATCACCTCTAATCACATCCTCAAATATTAATAAAACAGACATTAATAGATACATAAAACACGCCTTTTTAAATATTAACATAAACCTAATACAGCACACTTCACTCTGATATCAGTCCTTAAGTCCGAACATAAACAATATCGACCACTACCTCAAGCAGATAGAAAACAGTCGCCTACCAAGAAAAGAACTGGTAAAACATATCAGACTACGACTTGGACACACAAGACTCACCCACGAGCATCGGTTCTTACAAAACAATAGTAACAACTGCCACCTCTGCAACACAACTGAACCTCTCACAATAGAGCACGTCCTAAAAGAGTGCATTTCGCTGCAAAGCCAAAGGAACAGATTCCCCAACCGAAACGTAACCTCCTTTCTTACAGATCCATCTCCAAAAAACCTAGATATAATAAAATTCCTTTAATCATCTAATATTATTCAATTGCTCTAATAAGTATTTCTTTCAATTCTATATTTATTCAATAAACTGTTATTTTTAGCTTAAGTCCTTCTTTATATCCTGTATATTCAATCCACCTGTAAAAAATCACAAGAATCAGCCGATCCCCCCTTTGTAGCTTTATTTTTAACTATAAGCAGAGGTCGCAAAAATCGGTCCTCCGTTTGCCTTTGTCAGAAAACGACAGCTTTCGTGCGAACACATTGAAACGAGGTACCGATACAACCTTTAACTACGCTCTCTGCTTCTATTTGGTTGTGAGAGGAGAGAAACACATTTTTTTGGTTTTTTTCCTCTTAGGTCTTTTTGGGACCGTTTGGCCTAATTCCCGAATTCAAAAGGTCTTCTTCGCATGTATGCATCGGTGTGTAAGGCTCGGCTAACGATATGAATGTATGCGACGAACTATACGCGCTCTCTCGTTCTCTCTCGTATAGTCTCTCTCTCTCTGCTTATGTTAAACTCTGGTGCAACTCTTGAGTCTGCAACCTTTTCAAATAACATTTTGAGAGTTTGGTCTTCGAGAAGCACGCAATTTAAGACCGATTGACTGAGTTGGGCCTGTTACTCGGTTGCTGTCAGACCGATCAGTGCTGTGTGGTCAACCACAGCCACTTAACAGTGAGCGCGATAACAGAACACATTCGGTTGCGGGAAGCCCAGACCCCTTTTATATTTGGTTTTTCGGTCAGTGACGTGAGCAGAGCGAACTGAAAAATGGGTTGAGAGTTATTTACGAGCTATGACTATAAGCATACAGTATATACATATATGTATACTAGCACACTGCGATGCTCTAGCGAGGCGCAGACTCAGCAGATTTGGGAAACACATCTTACACCCAACAAACATCAGTAACCTAAAACCCACGAAAATCCTGACCTTTTTAGGAAATAGGTCTGCTAGGAGAGTGGTTAACTTAGTAGGGGGGCACAATAGACCAGGATTGGTCGCGGTGCGCTATTTCCCCAACACTAAATAATAATACAGTATATAAATAAATAAATAAACTAAGAAAACAGTTTTTTATATTTCATTACGAAGTTAAATTTCTATATGTAAGCAATGCTTACTAAGCATCTTCAAAAATAAATTGAAATATAGTTTTGTATACAAAAAACTGTCTTTCCTAATTCCCAAAAACAAATTTAAGGTCTGGGTCGGGACGGCTCGGGGTAGATGTGGTCGGGATTGGGGCGGGATTGAATTGAAAATTTGGGTTCG
This sequence comes from Lordiphosa magnipectinata, assembly GCA_037044535.1. Classification (NCBI taxonomy): domain Eukaryota; kingdom Metazoa; phylum Arthropoda; class Insecta; order Diptera; family Drosophilidae; genus Lordiphosa; species Lordiphosa magnipectinata. The sequence goes on from JBAMBO010003985.1 coordinate 8,437, forward strand.
GGATCGGGACGGAAAACATGTGGTCGGGACGGGAACGATGTTCCTTCCCACGCCGATCTCTATTTACAACCCTACAGATACGGTTTTTTTTTTAACCTACCCCAAATTTGAGGCAGATGTGATAAACAAATCAAATCTGAACACATTCATATTTATTTTGTTCATGTCTGATAAGCCATTGCAAAGAAAAAGTCGGAACCAATGGAACAACAACTTTGTTTGTTCTACTTTGTAGTGCGTTTCAACATTTATAGTTAATTTCTGTTGTCTTCTATTTAATAAAAAAAATAAATAAATTATTTATTGAACTCAATTCCGGGGATTTCCAGTCAGGCAGAATTACACCATCTGTAAAATTGCGTGTTATTTGTGATAGCATTCATAATATAAAAATGTTTTTCCAAAAATTTTTGTTTTTTAAATTTAGCGGCTGCAAAAAAGTTATCGAAACTAACGTATCGCCTATCGAACCGATAGCAGTTGTAAGGGCTGTCCAAGCGAGCAAAGCCATATCCAAAATAACATTAAAATAACATCGTTGTGGTCGGTGCATCTTATCAAAATTATTCGCAATATGGACGAGTCTGAACTGCTTTTCAATCTATTCTATTTCCTGCTCTGCATGCTCATCATTTACCCGCCGGAAGAGTTCTCCGTATGTATAACCAATTGCTGCACGTCCCTGTTTGCCACTATCTATAAATTCGTTTCAGCGCTTGGGATTTACGGTGGAGCAGATGTTTCACAAATTGCTGGGAGAGGAGTATCTGGATTTTGTGGGCTACCATGTGCGTCGCACCTCGCTCAATCTCTTCGTGCATTCGTGCCTTCCGTTCTCGTACTTTCTTATACACCGATTAAAGTTCTCCGTCTTTGCCACGCAAGAACCGCTCGAAGACTCTGAACTGGATCCGGATTTTCCAATGCCACAGGAAGCGGTGGCCTTCAAGACGCTCACCTGGAAAACAGCTCAACGATTTAGTGTGCTAGCTGTGCTGGCGGTCCCGGCTTTGATATTCAACTGGCACCAGCAAAACTGCCGACGTCATCCCATTAACAAAACTCTGTCCAAGTATGCCAACACGCCTGGCAGCTACAGTGCGGTGGCCAGTGATATCAGCACAGAGTTTCGTCGTCCGGATATTTACAAAAAGAAACTCAACTCTATAAGTACGGTGATAGCCACAGAGAACTGGCTTATCAAGACAACGCTGTACAATGTCCATTTCGCCCATCAGAGCAACACAAGTCTCAGCGTGGCCAAGGTCAGATTGCTCCAAATACCATCATCTCCTAGCTAATTCTATTTTTGCAGGCAGAGACCTACAACATCTCGCAGCACGATCAGAACGATACTCTGCAAATGATCAGCATTATAGTGCGTCCAATGCGACAGGGAGTCGGCGATTTTCACATTCGCATCAATGCCTTGGAGTTTCGCAATCTGGAGGATCGCGTCCGGCGTCCGATTGCCATACCCTCGAACATACAATTCCATCGCAGCGTGATCGATCGTTTTGTGGATGTGTTCAAGACGCAGGTGGCTCTCAATCCCATCTTTAGCTCGGAGCCCATTACGGACAAATGCTTTGCCTGCATGTTCTCCGAACCAAACATCAAGATCAACAAACAATGTTTGGATGTGGATCGACTTGGTGTGCCGCTGACAGATGAAGCCTGCTGTTCCAATTGCTATTGTCGTCCCATGTGGTGTGTAGAGTGTCTGGCACGCTGGTTTGCTGCCCGTCAAAGCGATGTGGATCGCGAGGAGTGGCTGCAGCAGAAGTGCACTTGTCCCATGTGCCGGGCCAAGTTTTGTGTGCTGGATGTAAGCTACCTAAGGACGCCAGCGCCATCAACAGAAGCGCCCAGTGATGGGGCCTTGTGATTAAAGAGAATCTGTAACCACTGAGCGACTTTAAATCGAACCTTGTGCTTTATTTTGGTAAGATTTTTGAATGTAATCCACGTAACTAAGTTTAAGAATACAATTTACATACAATTATTTAGTTATTTAGTTAACGCTATCCATATAAAATTTAAATAGTGCAATTATCACGTTTTAATACTTGTATAATCTAAGCAAGCAAGAGATAATAATGTATTGTACTCACAGACAGACATAGTACATTTGCTTTGTATAAGTACAATCGATCTAAGACTAAAATGCCTCCCTAGAAAATGCTTCACTTAAGAACTATACCAAGTGGGGAAGCGACTTGTGTTGGGTCTTAGATATGCTCAATTGGATCAGCAATCAAACAAGTCCCACAGAAAAAATGCTCAAAGCTTCTTCAAGCTGCCTGCCCAGAATTTGTCTTCCCTTGCGTCTTAGAATAGTTTGTTTAGTCCCGAAAAGCTTGTGCAATAAACTTCAACTCTCTCTAACACTCAGTTTGTTTTAATAAAGCGTCGTATAATTTTCTAGATGTATACGGTGTGTATAACCAACTGCTGCACGTCACTATTTGCCACTATCTATAAATTCGTTTCATAAAAACTTTTATAGCTTTCCGTTTTGTCACGTTGACTTCGCGCCGCGGTTCCTGTTACAGTTGACGCAGCACCTGACGCTATTGTGCCGGAGGATTTGGACATGGTGTTGGCAGAGTTCGAGTTGCGTGATGAGATCTGAAATGACAAATTAACATTAAAGTAAATGAGATTAATCCCAATAAAATAGGGGTTAATTATGACTTCCCAAAAAAATAAAATGAGGTGATATTTCAATTCTTTCAAATGTAAGTTCGGAAATATGTAAGTATGTGTTTATATAGTTGCAGTCAGTCTTGTGTCCGCTGTTAAAACAATCAGTCTTTTTTTGCTCATTTTGGTTTTTGCCTATTTGTTGATAAGGTGTCTCTGTGTGTGATTTTGGTTGGTTTTTTGCTAAGATTGGCCGTATCTCTGATATGGGTCGACAAAGTTGACTAGTTGTATTTCTATTAATGAACTAGAAAAACCTTGGTCTCAATGCGCACTAAATTATTATCAATATTAATACACCTAGTATAAATGCAACTAAATATGATATACCTATACGAAATCATAGATAAGAATGACGAGGGCTATATGCACGCATACATATGAACCACAATATAAATGAACCAACTGTCAGATATCAGCTATGGTAAAATAAGTTTGCTTTGATTTTATCAACTGATAATTATTTGTTAGACAATATACAATTTATCAGATAGGTTTAAGCAGTCTATCATGGCCTTGTCAATATGTCAATAAATAGAAAAATCACCAATTGAGCAAAATGGTAAATGGTTTTTAAACATTATTAATTTACTAAAAATAGCACAACCGTAAAAGCCTTTTTGCAGGCGCGAGAAAATATCGAACCCCACGGCTGAAAAAACACTAAAACCAGAATTTACGCGCTGTAGCGAGAAATCAAAAGCGACCACGTCAGTACGATATAGCGGACTGCAACTAGCAATCAAAGATGCGCTAACTCTCGTAATAAAGGGTGATATCTTAGCAGCTTTCGGATTTGATTAAAAAAACGAGAAGGCCAAGCTAACTTCGTCTGTGCCGAAGTTTTTATACCCATGCAAATGCTGTTTTTGAAATGTCAGAGTTTAAGAACGCTTAGAAAAAATTCAAAAATGTTTGTAACTAAAACCCATTTTTCGACAAATAAACATCTGATTTCGACCAAATTTCAAATTTCAACAATCGCCGAGTTTAAGAAAGATAAAATTTAAAACCAAAAAATTCACTAAGACTCATTTTCCGACCGATCGGTCCTATGGCAGCCTTAAGAAATAGTCATCCGATTTCGCCGAAATGTATTTGAAAGCATATAGAATAAGTAATCAGTGAGTTTAAGGACTTTTACATTAAAAACAAAAAAAATTTCTTACTAAGAACCATTTTCGATCGATTGGTTCTATGGCTACTATAAGATATACGGGGGTGACACAAATATCACTAGAGATTTTGGTATAAACGTTTGCATTTCCAATTTCAATTGTACAACTTCATTTGTAAAGTGAAAAGTATATCTTCGGTTGCTAGATCAGATGGCGAATTTGAGCGATTTGGAACCAACTGCTTAAATCTACTTGGCCTTGAACAGACGGTTTCAATTCGCTTCACTTTCGACATCTGATCTAGTAACCGAGTTGTTTTGTGCCACTTCACATATAAATTCAAGCAGTTTCAATTTGAAATACAAGCGTTTATACGAAAATCACTAGTGATTTCTGTGTCACCTCCGATAGTCACCCGAAAACAAAAAAGTTTTTTTCACTAAGACCCATTTTCCTACCGATCGGTCCTATGCCAGCTATAAGATATAGTAATCCGATTTTGACCAAAGTTTGCAAATCTGTTTGAAAGCATATAATAATAATAATGGACGAGATTGAGGACGCTAACATTGAAAACAAATAAGTTTTTCTTAGTAAGACCCATTTTCCGACCGAAGGTTCCTATGACAGCTATAAGATAATGTCATCCGATCTTGACCAAAATTTGCAAATCTGTTTGAAAGCATATAATATTTATAATGGCCGGGTTTAAGGACGCTTACATTGAAAAAAAAAGTTTTTCTCACAAAGACCCATTTTTTGACCGTTGGTTCCTATGGCAGCTATAAGATATGGTCATCCGATCCGGTCGGGTCAGTAAAAAGAAGACTCTCAGCTCGACAGCCTTAAAACTGAGAGACTAGTTTGCGTAGAAACAGACAGACAGACGGACGGAAAGAAAAGGTCGGAAATTAATATTTCTATGCGTTGCAAAGTTCTGAGCAAAATTATAATACCCTTGCAAGGGTATAATAATCTGATGAAATTGTTATGTTATATTTACATTCTCGGATAAATACTATATTAAATTGGTGGCAGTTTTCAAGATAAAAGCATAACCCGTAAAAAAAGCAATGGAAAAGGTTATAAACCTTACATTTTCGTGATTTTGAGCACAAAGGCGGTTTTATTTTGGAGCTGGTACAAATTTGACAAAAACAGTAAAGTAAAATTCCGAATAGTTCATGAGTTATAGACTTGAACAAAAAAACATTTTTCAAAAAATCTGAAAACTTCAGGAGTCTTATATGTACATAAAAACCTTCACCTCAGACCAAACCCAGGCAGCGTTTTTTTTTTACAACTATAAGTACCTTTCAAATTTTGTGTGTCTAGTTGGTATCAAAATTTTGTGGTTATAGCCGATGAGCTTTTCCATATGACATTTTTGAAAGCCAACTCACATTTGCCTGAGTTTTTTCAGCTATAAGGGTCCATTTGACAACAGCTGAAGAGATTGCATTTCGAGTTCGAATTGTTTAGCTTTACATATAAAAAGACAAACATATCTAAAGCAGCTTGGCGAGCTCAAACCGATTGCAAGTGAAGTTGTAGTTCCGAGACTAAATTTCTTTTGGTATCTGATAACTTGTATGAATATTACACAAATATGTACAAAAATACTACTTTTTATAAATTTCAATGTTGTATGGTTTCTAAATAATTAAGCACCGCACTTAACACCTACGTACGCACCAACACTACATACATCATCCGGCTTTCTTAATCAAGCCCATCCCCATAAACCACAACCAGGCAGTAAAGGCAAAAAAAAAAGCATTTCCCCTCAAGTTCAATGCACAGACAAAGAATGACGCAGCAAACAAAGTTGGCCGGCTAATTCATCGAGTAGTCACTGCATTATTCGTGTTGCGCAACCAACACCTCGACCACAACACAACCGACACACCCGCTGTCTGCTCCTCCATCTCCTGGCTACAAATGCTGACCGATTACTAAATTTACAACATTCGCGTGTCACCGAATTTCGTGGAGTGTTATTTTTACTCGCACCCCGCAATACATTTCTGCTTTTATACATTTAATTCGTATTATATGACATTATGGCGAATTTTTGTCACTTTTACTCATCTTTCAGCGGCCGACAAACGTATAAAGTTTCCAGAAAGGTGTGTTTGTCGGTCGGTGTCAGGTGAGAAAGAAATATTAAGAACACGTATTGATCGTGCTGGCACACGAGTTCAGTTTGTTTTCAATTCTGTTTGGCTTTGTTTACTTTGTGTACTTGCAATTGACATTTTGTTGATAAAGGCATTTTTTTTTGCAACAAAAAAAAAAAGAACAAAAAAATAGCGAAAAGTTTACTTCGACTCACCAAAATATACCCTTAACCCTGGAAGGGTATCGCTATTTTGAGATACATTGCATGTTCATGTTTTTTGTTTGTCAAATCGTCTTTCATTACCCGTACAAGGATAATCCTTTTTAAGCATTTTCTTACATCTATAAGAAGTTATATCAGTAAAAAGAATTTTGCATTATCAAAATTGCTTGATCAATAATTTTTTATTGATTTAAGATAAACCTAGGATAGGAAAATACGGAAAAATAAGACTATCGGATAATAATTCGATCCAGTCGATAGTTTCATAAGTCGGATAACTTATAAGTCAGTCATAGAAAAAACAAAATTGAAAGGACGCACAGGATATTAGAATTTTAAATAAAATAGAATTTATACAATTAAATTAAAAGTTAAAATAAATTCGCAGCGCAGTATGAAGGATTTTTGAATGTCAATAACTTAAGTTTAACCAAATGAAACATTTTGGTTCGGAACAGGTTCAGCTATTTTGCAGACATCGGTGTGAGGTTCGCTTTCTTTCCAAGCGAAGGATTTTTTTTTTTACTGGCGCGTCATGCCGTCACGCAAGCAACTGGCTGGGTAGAGCAACAACAACTTTAAATTAGTGTTGGGTAAAGGTTGTTCTATTCACTGAACATGTTCACATGTTCTTTTTTTTTAAGTGAGTCAACAAGCAGTTTGAGTGACTGCTTGTTCACTTGTTCAGTTGTTTTCTGTTCAGTTGTTCTTGTTCAGTTCTTCTTTTTCAGCTGTTTTGGTTCACTTGTTCTATGGCGGAAGGTTGTGTGAGCTCACGTATTTTTGTGTTGTTTTTATTTTGCCGACGTCATTTCTAAGGGGTTGGTTTCGGTTGCACTGACCGCATTGTTGTTTTTGTTGTTTTAGCATTGCTTTTTTATGTACACAGACGAAATTTGTGTGTATGTGCGTCTTTAACTCTCGCGCGCCTAGTTCAAAACTTGTTATAGTACAGACACACAAAACAACTCAAAAAGCAAGAGTGAATGAAAAGCTCAAAGAATACAGAACATCACTTCCCTGCAGAGAAATGGTCAACTAGTAACAAAACAAAAGTGTCCTACACCTAGTTGGAATGCTAGTAGAATATAACTTGTAGCAAAATAGCTAGATTCGGGTGAGTTGGGCAACAACAAATATTAGCTTTCAAAGAAATGTTGGTTTGAAATACTAATTTAAGCTAGTTGTAATCCAATTGAACTTTAACTAGTTGCAAACGAATTGGTGATGAGTGAGTTGACCGACAGATTTCGATGTACTGTTATACTGAACAGCGACATAAACAGACTGTCATCGGGAACAATCATAGGTCAACTGGTATTTAACTGGTTGGAAATGGCTGCTGCAGGGGACAATTCTCTCCCGCCTATGCCATCTGGCATTAAGCTGGTTGCAAATGGCTGGTGCCGGGGACAATTGTAACATGGACAACTTCAATGCATTGTTTTGGATAGGAAAAGCAACCAGTTGCAAGTTTTTAGAGACAGGTACATTTCTGGTTGTAAACTAGACACTTTCCCTGCAGGGTTAGAGCAAGGCGGAGCAAGCTCACAAAGCGAGACAGACATAACAACTCTCTGAGCAAAAGAGACCGAACAGCTCTTAGAACAACTCAAGAACAACTCAAAGCAAGAAAAACTCAAGAACAACTCGAGAACAACTCAGAGCAAGAACAACTTAGATCAAGATGGATTGAACAAGATAGACTGAACAACACTCGCTGAACAAAAATGAACAATTGAAGAAGAACATGTTCACTTGTTTAGTTTAAAGAGCAACTCAATTTAGTTCACTCACTCATGAACAACCCAACACTACTTTAAATGTGTTCTCCCCGAGCGAAGGGTTTGTTGTTGCCAATGCTGGAAAGCGTGATCGATCAGAAATTGGACCATCCGAACATTTGAATGAAATTATCTTTAAAAAGTCAATGTCAGAGATAGTTCTTTCAGCCCATAATAAAGATTCCACCATCCAATTCCATTTCTTGTATTTTATTTGTATAGCTATTGATAGGCTGCTTAAGGTAAAAATGTGGCTATTTATTGAAAATATGGATAACATCGATGTTTCTTACACCAAAATGTCAATATCGAAATGATACTTTTTCAATATCGAAAATACCGATTTATGTATATATGTAGATGTATTATCGAATTATTTAAATTTTCCGAAATGCCTGATACTTATTCTACAAAAAAAAACTAAAAAATAATTTCGTGAATACTGCATGACTTATATTCGCGATGTTTGACTTTAATTCACTCACGAAACAAGCACGGATCACGGATGCACACTAGATGGGACCTCCTGAATATGAAATTTTTAAGGTCACGGACTCACCCCTCTATCTGATGCTTTTTGTTGTATAGTATGCGTAAAAAAAAAAACAAAAGTAAAAAAAGGCGAGTTTTAACGGGTTTAAGTTTTTGGGAATAACTCATACGCAGTGTTGCTTAGTATCACATAATTGTTTCATTTATAAATAGTCGGCGTTGATTTAGCATAAAAACTATTTCGAATTCCGAAACCAAAAAGAGAGCACTATGATAAATTACAGAATTTGTTTTTTTTATGTATCCAATAAGTATCAACTAGCCAATCCTTTATTTATCTCTTATTCTTGATCAGCATCAACAGCCGAGCCTTAAGGAAGGCTCAATAAGCCGACCAAAAGAACAGCAGTCTCTTCTTCCATATTTCCACAAATGTAGTTGTCTTTTTGAATTTCAAAAGATGACAGTTGAAATGAACTAACTTCGTTGTAAAAATTTGTATTTGGTGAACGTGTCGTATGATTAATTTTTTTCAAATCTTAAAGGCCCTGTCGCTGTTCAAAATTAAAATAAAATTTTTTAGATTTTTACAATTATTAACTATACAACATATATTAGCTTTGGGAATGCCGAGACCTACTTTTTTCCTATTTTCCCGTTTTGAGGTCCGATCTAATGCATATACGATCACGTTGCGACACACCAGACACGTTCAAATTCACTTTACGCTCGCACCTCTATATTAGATTAACAATAAAAAGATACTTTTAGGTTTAAATTTTTGGTCTATTATAAATTACAAAATATTTTGCATCAGAACATAAAATAGTTGGGTGTGAGAGATAATTCTGTAAAAATGGGTTAAAAACTAGATTCTGATCGTTTCCGAAGTATACAGGCATGTTCTCAATTCCACTACTTTTTGAAAAGTAAATCGAACGCAATTCCGCTTCGGTTTCGTTTTCGTGATTACAATTCCGAATGAAATTGCCCTCTTTTGTGTTTTTGAAAACGACCGATCCAAGCGAGAATGACACTAGATACACTAGAGAGAAACACCAAGTCCAAGCAAAACGATAGAAAATGGAACTCACTCTTCACTCTTCGTTTTCGTTTGTACTGCCAATTCTGGACACATTTAACAAAATAAATTCTTTATAAATCCATTAAAGACTAGAATGCTTATTAAATTTCACTATCAATTTCTAAATTGATCGCAGAATTAAGGAAAACTCACTTTATGTACATCTAGCTATTGTAAGAGTTCGTAATTTGGCAATTATTTTCATTCCACCGACCAACAAGCATAAACTTTTTGTAATTGATATCTGTTGATTTGTGTTGATTATATTGAATTATAATCAACCATTGACCTTGAGCCAGCCAGATGCAAACTTTGACTTTTTCGTTTTAGTGTTGCAAGAACATGCATCAATTCCACTTTCGAAAAGTTGCCTTGGAAGTGGAATTGAGAAAATACCAAATAAATTCAAGTATTGATTTGTAGCTTGGGCCTTTGTAAAATATACAAAAAAAAAAAAAAACAATACTCTAAAGTTAAAAAAATTAGTATTGGGTTTTGTTACAATCAAAGTCGGGGGTGTGTTAAAAATTTCACGAGATTTAAGCTTGAATTGGTTTGCAAAACGCTTTAAGTGATTTCATTAGAAGGTTTGTGTCTATGATAAGATTCGATCTCTTCAAACAGGTTTTTCAAATTACTCGAGATTATAAAAATTGCTTGGTTGGTGCATATGGCTAAGTTTCTCGAAAAAATCAAGTAAATATTCTTAAATTTGATGGCCTGCAATGTGCTTAATGTGTGATTGCATACGCTTCCATTTTGCCAAAATTCATCAACTCTCTGTAAGGGTATACAATTTGAGTGCAATGTTTCCAGTACATTTTATGGTTCTTTTTTATTGCAAGTCTTTCTTCGTCTTAAGTTATTGCAAAGTATACGACCCTTTTTGTGTTTGTGTGTGGGATTAAATGTTAATAAAGGACTTTAATTTGTGTGAAATCTTTTGTTTCGGCCAATCTGAGAGCTGGCAGCTCGTTCGGATGAGTTCAATTGAACTTGTCACAAGGTGATAGCCAAAAAGTTCCCTTTTCAATCTAATCTTTTAGCGTACATATACAGATACACATATGCACGTACATATATGTATAGTATGTAGATCTGCTCAGTCAAGTGCAAAGTATATACTGGAGTTTTAAGTCTGAGGTTGTAAGCGGTTTTTTTTTAGTTCATTTTAACTAATTGCTTTTCTGATGAACTCGAGATGACTTCCATTCAAAGGTCGCATGGGCCATTCTATTATCCAGATTTCACTTGCCGCCGCAAGTGAAATTGTATTTTTAAATTTGAAATCTTACAAAATACTCGTATCCAATGCACTTGAGGTCTTATCAAAACCCTACTTCCGTTTCGTTAACGAGCATTTCCGTTTTCTTTCGCTGCTGTTTTGTTGTGGTTGTTGTTGTTGTTTGACATTTCCCTAGAATAACAATACCGTGAAGAGGTGACTTTCGCAAACTACACTTGGTTAAGACCCATTTCTATCTATAGATAACGATTACCCATAAATCACGTTCACGCACACAATTTACAATACATATGGGTCGGACAAATGGCTGGGGGATTGCTGTGCGTATTTTTAGAGTGTCTGCTGATAAGGAACTGAGAACGGAACGGGGACGCACCTTTTCGTGATTTTCCTTGGCAGCGCCTCCTGATTTGTCTGCGTCAAACAGTTTGCCATCGACGACATCGCGCTTCTTGTTCTTCGATCTAAAGCGGCCGGAACGGGAGATTGTGAAATTGCGCCACTGGTGGCTGTACTCGCAACGCTTCTCCTCCTCGTTCAGTACACTGTCCAGATAGTGCATGGTCGGCTCGTGGGCGGCTGTCATTGCGTTGCTCATGGTGTGGGTGGTGTTTGGGTTTTTTTTTGGTGGTAAACTGATTGAAGTAGTGGAGCCGACTAGCTGCAATTCGGCTTCAGTTCATCTTTAGTTGATATTGATAATGGAACCCGAGTGGCAAGTGTGAAACGATAGGGGGGGCAGCACTACATATGTATATACGTAGGTTTTTGGTTTGATTTGATTTTTTCTGTCCAATCCACAGAGGAGAGTGAAAGAGAGACGTTGCGTCGTCGTCGCTGTGCGTGATAAAACTGACTGCGGGCCAAGTCGCAGCGTTGCTATTAACTTCTCGCAGTCGCAAACAAATGACAACAGCAATGCCGACGTCGACGGCGATTCGTTACGTTTACGTTGCCTGCCTGGCCTGGCCCCGGCCTGGCCTCCAACGGCAGTCAGTCACAAAGAACAAACGCAACCCGTTGGAGAGCCAGCCGGAGGCAACGAAAGAAAGAAGAAAGCAGCCAGAAACTTTCAACTGAGCGTGTGATTGCTCCTGAAAACCCAAACAGGTGGGTTACACTCTCACACGCACAGGCACACACACACACACACATAAATATATACATATGTACGTAAGTCATCTGCTGTGAGTCGTCTCTGTTGAGCTTAACTGTGTAAGGGAGTTTGTGCTCGACTTGATGCTTACTTTATAGACTTGATTGATGCCCTGCCTTGGGCATCACGATCTTGCTCCCTTTTATTAAGCCCCTGAAATTGAGAGGAGAGTGAAAGAGAGACGTTGCGTCGTCATCATATAATATCAATCAGCACTAACTACCCACCCGAAATATTGACGATCCCTTGAAATTTTAAAAGCTCCAAAGATTCCATGGAGTACAAGATGTTTCACATTTTACGAAATAACCAAATCTTTTAAGCCGTTTTACGCTATTTAATCTCTGTTTATAAAATTAATCAAGCTTTTCCAGGCTTAAAACAAAAACGAGAGCGTAAGTTAAAGTTGTCCCTGCCCGACTTCGATATACCCGGTACTCAGTGAAAGAAATGTTTAATAGTCTTCCTATTTTCCTGAGGGGGAAAGCACAAAAGTATGAAACATTTGTTTATTCGGCTATTTATTAACCGATCTTTTTGAAAATTTGATTGAATTTAGATATTGCGTATAATGGGGTACTATTTATATTTCGGGAATAGAAAATAATAACAGACGTTTTTAAATGAAAAATGCTTTATTGTTTTTCAAAATATTCTCCATGAAAATTGATGCACTTTTGCATTCCCTCAAACCAATTTTCATTGCACTTTTTCCACTCCGAATGAGGTTTTTATACGCACCAACAACTTCGTACGGCGTAGAAAAACTTTCAATACGCAGTTTATTTTTTATGTTTGGGAAAAATAGAAATCATTAGGTGCTGTAACGCCCTCTTTTAGTAGCACATATGTAGCTCGCCGTGGCCAGGGTCTGTCAAAGATATTATTTGATTCTGGGACATTTGGTTCCTGTGTTTGCTGGAATAAGAGAGTATATAAAAGATAAGTCTCCCAATTAATTAGTCAGAGTTGTGCTGGGTGAAGGCATTTTTCTTTATTTCTATCTCTTGGGTTACTTGTTCTCCTTAGTCTTGACTTGTGGGGGCCACCCAGCGATAAGCTGTTAATACTCGATAGATGGCGCGCATAGAGGGCTTGAAATTCAAGATAATTCTCCTAGATTTGTTGAACAACATGTATTAAATCATACTTGTGTCTCTCGACTACTGAGAAAACTTTATGAAGTTTGCTTCATCGTGTAAATTCCTGCTGCCCTCGGGTACGCCCTTGGATTTGGCAATGTTAATGCTCCGATTCAGCGATTATATAAAATTATTTATATCTAGTCAATATGTTGTGATAATTACATATGTAAGTTCTAAAAATAAGTTCCTTCAAGCAGAGGGGGTCCGGTTCGTGATCAGTTTCGGGAGGTTAACAATTTAGAAGGTTCGGTTTTGGGTTCGGTTCGATGGACACAAAAACCCGAGCCGAACCGGTTCTGTGGGGTTTGCAGCCTTGGTTACGAGCCTCTTGAATGAGAGGGATATTCATGATGCCATATAGAGAAAAACTACGCTGCATATCGAGCCCCTATTTAAAATCACAAAATGTCTGCGAAAGTGAAAATGGAAGCATGGCTGTTAGTATAAGCAAAGACTATAGAACTCACCAAGATGAGTGAGGCGGGTTTGTTCGGAAGACTTCGCACACACATGTAAAACCGAAGGGTCCACATCGAAATTTCCGTGACATTCACTTGTATTGACGTTACTTATCTTTGTGAGCTCTAGAGTCTTTGGTGTAAGTTCATTTTCTGGTTTAGAGTAAAAATCCCGGTTTTTGATGGGATTAGGTTTAGGGATCGAAAAGGTTTTAAGGCAACACAGTAGGGAGTTAATCGGAGTTAATTAATTAAAATTAATATAAATCATCTCCTCTTAAAATAGAAAGCATCCCTAGAATTGCGATTTTCCATTGATTTGCAAGCGAATCATCCAATCTGCTATTTCCATTGTAATGTTGTTGAATAGTTTTCTACAACTTTATCCAAGAATGTTAGCGCATTCAAATAGCCACCCAAATTGAAGCCAATTGGGTTCTTCATCCAATTTTCTATATGCACATAACAGATATGAACATCTTTCGACTGCTCAACCCGTGTGAGGTGTTGTTGTTTCGATGATAAGCGCAAATAGACAAGACAAACACACAACTTGCTAACAATTATAAATGATTAGATCGCTTTTTGGAGCATTCACTTTGCTTTGGGGACGGGTCTTTAACAGTATCTTTTGTGTACCTACATACGGACACGCACATACGTATGCATGTACGTATGACAGATGGATCGTTGCTCTGCTCTTCCAGCCAAGCTGGATTTGTTGTAAATCATGTTTGCATGTGTGCGTGTGCGCCTAGCTAGAGCCGGGCGGTCAGTAGTGGCATGGCGGGTTCAATATCTGGTGACTCAGCAGCGCAAGGCAGCAGGTCTTTAATAATATAACCAAATTATTCACACTTTCTTTGCCCCGATGGAAATCTTTAGCTCCACCTCTGGCCGTTTTGTTGTACATGCATTGATCAGACCCGGCCCGTGTGGCCTATCTAATCTTCGCACACTGCACTATTCTACTTACTTGATTGGAGCCACAGTACCAAAGGCCAAAACTCGTTGACATCACTGGCTAGATTGTGTATTATTATAATTCACCCACAGCCAAGGGGTTTGCATTTATTTACATAGGCAACTTTGTAATTTACAAATATGATTAAATTTAGTATATCGTATAAATTCAAAATGTGTGGAAGCATATAAATTGTTTATATAGCTTAAAAGGGGGACCTGACGCGGTTTGTTTTATTGGTAACAGACACATTTTGGCCCTGTCGCAATTTAACAATAAATTTAGCTTTGACTTAATTCACATGAAATTTTCAGCTCACTCACTCCTCTCTCTCTCTCTGTGTGTGTGGGTGTGTGTGCCAGTGCTAAAACAATTAACTTAAAGCAAAAGCTAACTAGTATCATAGCAGTTGGGGAAAAAACATGTGGTTCCTCCCTAGACGACACTGCCTCCGTTGACCTCATGCTGACGATCCCGTTCACGTGCCGCAGTAGCGGCCAGGCGAGACATGGGTACTGCAGGAGCTGGCGGCTGATGTGGCTGTTGCTGACGTGCCCCTCCCCCAACGCCACCTCCTCCACTGGGGGCATTGTTAGTGTTCCGATGCATAAAGTTACGTATGTTCTCTTCGGTGTAGTCCACAATGCGGCGCTTCTTGCGCCGGGCATATTGCTTCTGTTTCAAATAGATCTTGAGTATGCCCTTGACCGTAATGAAGGTCAGACCACCGAGCAAAGTGCGATGCAGTGTATTATCCACAGAGTCAAAGAGAATGCGACCCACAATGGACGATATTGTAGGCAGGAGCAAGGCCCCACAAAAGACGCGAGTTGCCGATACGGGATCGGAGAGTGCAGGTGTGGCTGGATTGCTAGTGCTCTGTGGCTCCTCCTCGTGGTTGCTGCAAAGGCATCAATTAGGGTGAGTCAAGAAGGCTAAGATTTCTCTTGGGGGTCACTTACAGACTCGGGTAAATCAAGCTAACAAAGGGAAACTTGCGCACCACTGCGCCTCGATTGCGTATCAAACGTAATAGGGCATCCTCCCAGCGAATCAAGCGACCCAGCACCAATCCAACCGGTATGGCCGGCAGGCCAATGAGCAAAATAAGCGGATCACCGGCCTCCATTATGGACATGCCATGCTCGTGGCCCACAATCTGCAAAAATGTCACCGCTCCATAGGTCACAGCCGTCCAGTAGAGTGAGCCGACAAAGAATCCGGCCGCCAGGAACGGACTCAGACGCTTAATGAGATTATCCATGGCTTCCAATGCACCACCGAGTTTCCCCATTTGCGGAAACACTATGATGTACTCCGTCTGGCACTGTGGACACGACACGGAGCGCAGGGCATTGCCCTTTTGTGTCTTCTCATCGATCCAGCGATAAAGGCAGCTTTGATGGACCCACTTGGTGGTGCCGCGACACTGGCATGGCTTTACCCAGGCGGCCAGGCGATTGTCCTCGTCTGTGGCAAAGCAAATCCAGCAGCAGCGCTCCGGCTCCGCGGGCTCTTCGGTCACGGAAACGGTTGTGGATGTGGTGGCATTTGCTGTCGCTGTCGTTGATTTGTCTACTGCAACAGATGTCCCAGCGGGCTTCGCCTCCGACTGCACTGTGAGCGTTGTGTGGCCATCACCAGATGCCGTTGCAGTTGCTGAGCTGGGCGCTGCTGCAACTTTGTCAATGTCATCCATTCTGCTGCAAAGTGTTACACCCTCGTGTACATATATTTTATTTTTTATGTTAATCTCAGTCCAAAGCGCAACGTCGCTGGCTGCAATTGAGTTTCGACCCCGTCAACGATATCGATAGCGCTTACTCTAAGTGCAATTCTGTTGCCTTTGGTTAATTTTGAATATTTGTTTAGCACAGCTGAAAGTTAACTTGATTTCTCTCGACTTTTACAATAAAACTAATTGAAAACAATCTTATATGTATGAGTTATAGCTCCTGGCTAGAGATGGCCATATTTCTATATGGGACAATTAGGTTTGACGATGAATAAGGTTGCCGGACTGGCGAAATCGATAAATGGATGAGGTTGCCAGACTGGCGAAATCAATGAATACTTATCAAAGTCGTATCCGCATATCGATATATCGATGAACTATCGATAGCTCAATATATCGAGAGGTACTTGCTCGTGTGTCCCAAATGCAATTCGCTCATCTCTAGTTTTCAATAGATAAAAAAAAATTTCTCACGGTTGCATGACGCAAACGAACATCAATATAATAGACAATTTGATAGTTAATCAAGAATTCAAATCGCGTCGCTAGTGGACCATACCCCAAGGATCAGATATGGATGAAGACATGGTGTTGAAGCAGCCACGGGCAGCTGCCGTTGAGCTGCCCCCCGGTCCGCCCGGTGTCGACAATGGCAATGACAAGTCTGAGGAAAAACACACAAGCGCAGCAGCATCGTCCAGTAAGAGCAGTAAATCGAGCTCACGCCGACGCTCGACATCGAGACGTCGCTCGACATCTCGTCGCCGTTCCAATTCTAGAAACGCCAGCAGACGCTCCATCTCTCGATCGCCCACGCCGCCCCGCCGTGGCCGCTATGAATCACCGCCAGACTATGGACGCTATCAACCACGGCGTCGCTTTGATCGCGATCGTCGTCGGTCACCACCACCACGACGTGGCCGACGCGAACGTTTTGGCAGGTCACGGTCTCGCTCTCGCAGCAATTCGCGACCACGACGTGGTCGTTGGTCGCCGAAGAAAAAGCCAGCATCACCGCCTATGCCGCCGCCTCCGCAACAGCAAGCACAAATGGCTCCCGGCTATGGTGTCATACCGCCCCAAATGTACGGTCAAGGTCCGTATGGTGCCCCACCAGATGTGTACCATCAGTATGGTATGCCGCCGCCAAATGCGTTTGCAGCACAAGGACCGCCACCAGGCTATGGTATGCCAGGACCGCCGCCAACGCAGGCTAACTTTGCAGGGGGATATGGACCGCCGCCAACAGGAGCATGGGGCGTCAATGGTAAGGCAAACAGTTACCTTATTCCGTTTTCCATTAAAAATTGATTGATTCCTCATTTTAGAATATAATCAACAAGTCTGGTTGCCCCAATCTCTGGCTAATGTGCCACCAGCTGGACCAGAGGTGCTAGCTGCCACAACGACGCAACAGGAGCAGCTACAGCAGCAGCAGGAGGACGACATACAGAAGACGCCGGCGCTCGAGAGCGCAGGTTTGCCACCACAAGATGGTAAGTGTTGGAAATGAATTTTGATCTTGTCGATTACGAAAATTCACATGCAAACCTTTCACATTATGTTTTATATTATTGTTGTCATGATTACGTCCCTAACAACAACAACAATCAATCCAAACCCAACCAAAACTTGTAACTGTAACTATGACCCGCAAAAAAACCAAAAAACAAATCATTGTAAAGTTAATCAGAATCTAGCTATAAACGCGCGGCGCGAGCTCACACTGACCCATCCGGGCGAGGGCTTGAAAAATCCCAATTCGAACAGAAAATGCGTCCACTTTTGGCGTTTTTTTGTGTAGTCGACTGGACGCTCAACGTCGTCACCCCACAACATGCACTACTACTCCAACCCCCCCATCGAGGACAGGCAGAACAAGCAATCAGGACGCGGTCAGACCCGATCCTGATCAGGCGACCGCATCTGTGTGTGTGACCTAGCCGGGTGAAATGCACTCGAGAATGCATTTTGTAAATGAAATTTGAACTTTTATTCATCTGACGGGGCATGTGTATTAATCGTGGTCTCTCTTCTCTACCTCCCAAATGGCAGCTGTGGCGCAGGAGGCGGAAAATCAAAAGGATGAGCTGAAGAAGCAACGCGCCAACTATGTGAAGAAGGTGTCGCTGCTAAAAAAGGAAATGAAAGTTCTGAAGGAGCAGCGTGAGGATTTGGCCGCTGGTGAGGCTCCACCATCGCCGACCACCAAGAACTTCATTGAAGAGAACGATCGCCTGCAGGTAAGCAAGATTCGAAATTGATCCACTGGGAATCATTTGATAACAATGTCTGCTTGTCCAGGTGCAAATCAAAAAGAAGCTGGACACCATCGAAAATGTTATAGACATGCTCAACGGCATCATTGGTGACGAGGACCACGACGAGGATCAGCAGCCCCGCGTCAAAGCAACGCCGAATCAGCCAAATACCAAACAAGCGGCTGCTGCCTCAACATCCAGCGATAGCTCGGCCGATAGCTCCGACTCGAGTTCATCGTCCAGCAGCTCATCCGACTCGTCCGAGTCCGAGGGCGAAGATGAGGAGGATCGGAATGGGGATGGCACACCCACAAATCGACTAAAGCATCGCGCCATTAAATCAATGAAGGCCAAGCAGAGACACGTAGAAGCTACTCCTACAACGAAACCAGCCCCGACCCCAGCTCAAAATTACAATTTGGTCTTTTTCGATCCGGAACAGCATTGGTGCGAGAGCTGTGGCGTGTTCCCGAAGACGGCGCGCGATTATCTAAAGCACTTGCATGCGGAAGAGCATATGAACCGAGATACCATTGAGACACCCTGGCATGTGGGCATTGATCATGATCCTTTTCCCACGTACGAGAATGCGCCAGCCAAGCGTGTGCCAGTGCGTGGTATGCAATTTTTGGTGCCTGCAAGTGCCTGGTACTGCAAACTCTGCAGCGTTTGGATTGGCGATCTGCACTGTGCCTCGGCGCATCTGAAGTCTAGGCTTCATTCCAATCGATACGAGGTAAGAGAAGAAAAAGTACAAAAAATTAAGATTCGAAAAGAAACAATTTTAGAAAAAGATTTAATTTATTATGACTCGTGGGTAAGAAACTGAAGAACTTTAAGTATCTGTAACATGGGAGCGGCATAGGCCCACACACCATAAAAGAGCTCCTTAGAAAAGAGGAGTATTCGCTTAGAACAATCATCTGGGTAATCACCAGGGGGATGAGACAAGCAAAAGCATTAATAGTGAACTACAACCTCAAAAGGTTACAAACAAGGGAAGAATGCACTTAGGATCCAAGGCCGACTGCAGACTGCGGAGCCACCTGTACAATTTGGGAATAACAAACCCAACTATGCAGATTTTGTGAAAAGAGGAGGAGTCCTCCTGAACATGTCCTGAACACACACTAGCACACTGCAATGCTCTAACGCGGCACATACTCATCAGATTTGGGAAATACATTTTACACCCCAACAAAATCAGCAACCGCGAAAATCATGACATTAGTACAGGAATTAGGGCTGCTAGGAGAGTTGTATACTCAGCAGCACAATAGACCAAAATTGGTCAAGGAGCGCTATTTCCCCAACAACAAATATACCATGGGGAAGAAGAAAGGTTATTTTAGAATAAAGTTAAAAAAAAGATAGATTCAATGAAAAAAGCTAATAGTTTGTTAAATACTCATTCGATATTTTCTGACAAAATAATCGTTCACTTCGGCGTTAGACCACGGCAAGGTTTGCATATGCAAAGCTAAGTTGGCCAGCTGCAAAAATCATCGGTGGCCACCAGAATCGACCCAAAATGTGGTCGTATCCTCTCTGTTTTCCCCAGTTAAAGCCTAGTACTGAGGTCGATCGAATTTTCCTTTCGTCACAGTATTTCACATAATTAGAAACACCTTGGCCTGGCTTTAAGGCTCTTGTGCTTTTAGAAAGTGTTTCTATTTATGTGGAATGCTGTGACGAAAGGAAAATTCGAACGCCCTCAGTACTAGGCTTAAAGGCTAGTGTTCAGAACGACGGAAAATTCCTTTCGTCACAGTATTTCACACAAATAGAAACACTTTCTAACAGCACATGAGCATCAAAGCAAAGCTTAATATATGAAATACTGTGACGAAAGGAATTTTCAGTCGTTTTAAGTACTAGGCTTTAGCAAGTGAATAGATTTATACTCAAGCTTTTTGAAGCTGCCATTTCAATAGACTTTAGGAATAAAAGGAAATGATTAAAGAAAAACTCAGATTAACTAATCCGATACGAAGGGCTTTATACCATATTCCGGCATTTATAAAACTTCAATAAGTATCACTTCGTCTGCTTTTGATTTTCCTTCTGCTTTTGAGAAATACAGAAGCCGCAGTGGAAGGCAGCAGCACAAAACGATTATTAATAAAAAGCGAATAGCAGCAGCGTCGTCTGATTTTGATTCTGTTTTTGTTCAGTGGCCTTAGTTGAAGCATCAGCACGTGTTCATTTTCAGAAGTCGTATAAGTGGTGCACAGTGCTGCCAGAATCTCCGAAGCAAAAATTTCTAAATTTGGGAAAAAAAGTTGCTAAAAATTATGTGAAAATTTCAAAAAAAAAATTGCTAAGCCATTAAAGTTTTCGTTTTCGACAAATATATGTATGTATTGATGAAAATATGATCACTTGTCGCAATCGCCGTGTGTTTGGCAATGTGTAGGCATAGTGCCGCTTCCTGTTCCTCCGTTTTTGTTGAATATGGAACGAAAGACAACTTATTTTTTTGGGTAAATCGCAGCCACATGTTTTCTTGAGGCGGCGTGGTGGCGGATATAAAAAAAGCTTTGCGCCTATTGTGGATTTGCAAAACGCACAATATGCTTTCGTTGACAAAACACAGCAAAAGGGTGAGCGAACACTTTCAAGTTGTTCATATCATCGAACCACTAAGTCAAATAGAAGTTCCGATATCTTTGTGAACCACTATTAATCGTAATTTCTGCAGTCAATTGCACAAAGGTATAAAAAAAAGTAAAAAATTCTAAAGAAAATTTAAAAAATTTATAGTTTTTTAATAAAGTTGCTAAAATTGCTAAAGAAAAATTAAAAATTGCTAGATTTGTTGCTAATAGCATTTAAAAAAAAAAGTTGCAAATTTTTTTAAAAGTTAAGTAAGAAACTCACAAAGATTTGCACAGCATAGTTGGAGATGAGAGGAAAAATTGCACTCAAATTTAAAAAAAAATGTTGATATTAAAAACGAAAGAGTTTACAACTCTATGAAAAAGATTAAAACCACCGAGCTATCCGATTCCGATAGCCAAAAAAGCTTCATTTACAATTTCATTAGCGTTGGCAAAAAAAGGTCGTCCCTTTGAAGATGGAATTTTTTTCAAGGAATTATGTCTTGATGTTTTAAGCATTTTTGGGCAAAAAGACCAAGCTCTTTACACCTTGATTGAGGAAACTCCACTGAATATAAAAACTATAGCCCGCCATATAGCCGGCGGGCTATATGATAAATTTAACAAGTTCGACGAATTTTGAAATTTGCATTCCTTTTATGTCCATGTAAATGAAAAAAGTACCTTTGATGCTGTTCAGGAACATGTACTATCCTCTTTCGGCTTTGACAAGCTGGGGTCAGTGTGTACGGATGGTGCTGCGACAATGACTGGAAAAAAGAAGGGGTTCGTCGGTCATTTGCACAGAAATGTTGGAAATGTGCCGACATTCCATTGCTTGATTCATCAGCAAGCATTGTTTTCCAAAATGTTTGGGTAAGCTGGAGCAATGAGTGTAGCCATTAAAACCATAAATCGCATTAAGGGTGGTCACAATGCACTTTCGCATAGAAAGTTTAAAAGTTTTCTTGATGAGATAAAAGCTGATAATGGGGACTTGTGCCTATTTACGGAAATCAGATGGCTGAGTCGCGGCAGAAGCCTTGAACGCCTATATAACCTCAGAGAGGAAGTTGTCAGACATTAAGTTTACTTAAAAGCTCTGCTTTTTTAATGGACCCGGCCTTTTTGACAGATATTGTTTTATTAATAAATCAATTAAATTTACATTTACAGGGTCATAATTAAAATATATCTGATCTTGTTTGTTGCGTATTTCTTGATAGCAGTCGCCTGCAAGAATATATAATGGCAATCGGCACACTTTTGGCTGAAATCGAGACGAGATTTAATGATGTTAAGCAAATAGACTGGCTCATTTCTCTGTATAAGAACCCTCTCGATATTCCTAGCGCTGACTTACTGGATGACGTACAGGCAGAGATCGCTAAAATGAAATATGACATAATGTTGCCAATTGGGGGTGTCGTAGATTTGTTGCCTGCTGAAAAATATCCCATAAACGAAAAAACACATTTTGAAACTTTGTTCTATGTTTTCTTCCACTTACATTTGCGAGTCCACATTTTCATCAATGTAACTAACTAAAAATGCTAATAGAACTAGATTGACTGACCAGCAC
This sequence comes from Lordiphosa magnipectinata, assembly GCA_037044535.1. Taxonomy (NCBI): domain Eukaryota; kingdom Metazoa; phylum Arthropoda; class Insecta; order Diptera; family Drosophilidae; genus Lordiphosa; species Lordiphosa magnipectinata. The sequence goes on from JBAMBO010003985.1 coordinate 31,112, forward strand.
CTGGAAGACTTATTGAGAATAAAATCCTACCAAAAAGAAATTTATATAGATGAAGTCTATAAACAAATCCTCGATTAAAAGAAAGAAAGAAAAAAACAGCGTATAAAAAATTTCCGGCATGCAGTGAAAAAGTTTCCTTTTTTTGCGCAGTGCAAAGCACACCAACACACTCACACTTTTTTGCCTCGCTCTCGTTGACCAACGCTGATGTTGTGTCTTTGCTATTACTAAGAAATGATGTTTTTACTGGGTGCAAGTATTCCTGCTCAAGCTTTCTGAGTATGAGCAGGGATGAGCAAGTTGTACAAGTTTTGCATAAATTGGGCATCACCTAAGAAAGCTAAAAGTCTTTTTAAAAAAATCCACATTTTCCGCCCTCCGCAATTTGCTAATTTTTCAAACAAACGGTTTTGCGAAAACGCCAGATTTGTTGCGAAAAATGCTCACTATGCTGACTATTACTAATGCCAAAGCAAATGCTTTTATTATATTGGCTTCTATAGATCTAGTGGGCACCGCTCCAATTGGATAAGATGAAAAAACTTAAAAATAGAGAGGTAGCAATACCATGGAACAGTTATAGTTGGAACTACTTTTCCGCCTTTTCTTACAATTTGTATTCCCTTTGCAGCTGTTCATTAAGAAGACACCAAACTATGAAACCGAATGGCTGGCAAATCGGGAACGTGCTCTTCAGCAGCACAAAGAAAGCGATGAGGTCAAGAACAAAAAGTCAAAGAAAGATGAGGACAAGACCTCCAAGAAGCGCAAAAAGAAGAGGTAAGTCTTAATACCTAGCCAAAATATGGAACGCTAAATGCTAAATTCCTTACCGTTTTTCAAGCAGCGGTGACAAGAAAAAGAAGAAGCGTAAACACGGCAAGAAACACAAGCGTGGCACATCCTCCTCCTCGGATAGCTCTTCGTCGGAGGATGAAAAAGCGCAGCAACCAAAGAAGGGACGTATGGAGGAAAATACCATAGGACAGGTAGATAAATCAAGCATCAATCCCGCCTCCATTCGCGTGGCCATGCGTAAGCAAGAGGCTCCCCCTTGTATTGCACCCGTGCAACCCGCGGCACCACCGCCGCCACCCATTATTAAGGATGCTCTAAATTCGGGTGGACGGGGAAAATGGACACCCGCTACTGGCGAGCAACAGATTGAGGAGCAACGAAAACGCGACGATGTCATGCTGCAACAGTGGAACACTGTCCAGCCGGTGATAAGTGAGAGTGAGAAGAAGTTGCTTGAGCAGCTTAAGGGAAAACTGAAGAATAAGCCGCATCGCGATGCGGAAAATACAAAACCGGTCGAGGATAAGTCCAAGCGCGGAGTAGCAGTGGGCCGTCGTTCGCGCAGTCCCGCTGCCAACAGCAAGCGACGTAGCCGCTCTCGCAGTCCGGCTGGTAACATGAAGAGACGCAGTCGCTCCCGTAGCGTCAGTCGTGGGCGCCAAGATCGCGATCGGAGAGATAGGGATCGTGGTCGCGATCGGGAACGAGAGCGGGACAGACGTCGCTCACGCAGTCGCTCGCGCAGTCGTGGGCGAAGGCGTTTCTCTCGCTCGCCCCTCCGGTCCAGTCGTCGCAGTCGCTCTCGAGAGTCGCGACGGCGTCGCAGTCGCACCCACTCGGAGGATCGAGTGGAACGGCCAGTGATTAAGCATTCCGAGTTCCGGCCTCGTGCTCAGCCCGAACGCAAGACCAACGAGAGTAAGCGCGACAAGAAGGAGCCGGCCACCAAACCCAAGTCGACGAAGAGTAGCAATAGCAATATTCCGGCTGGAGGCAAAAAGTTGCCGTTCATCGGAAAGATGCCAGTATTCAAAAAGCAACCGGTACCAGTTGCTGTTGTAGTTGAGGCTCTACCTGCTGCTGCCTACACCAATGGATCCTTAGAGGCACCACCACCACCGCCGCCGCCGCCACCCGCAGGAGGTCCACCAATTCAAGCGCAGGCCCAGGCAGTTGTGCGTCAGCCTGCACCGACAGCGGCTCAAATACAAATGGCAATGATGGAGGACGCCTACGGCAATGCACCTCCGTTTCACCCCGACGCCGGGATGATGGTCGATTACGATGAGTTAATGCCAGATCCCGTTCAGTTTGCCAATCTGATGACTAATTGCCCACCGCCACCACCTCCTGGCGGCGGCGGTTCTGATGCGGGCGTCGAGAGTGATGAAGCCGGACAACAGGCTGATAATGATGATGATGATGTTCTGCCGCCCGGCATTGATGAGGTAGAAACGGATCTGGAACCACAGCCGTTAGATAGTACGACACAATCACGCGATGGTCAACTACCGCAGGATCTTGCTGACGCACTAGATATCATCTTCCCTACGGAGGGAGCGCTGGGTGAAACGTTGGATGAGAGCAGCCAGACTCAAAGGGAGCCACAAACCATTACAACTATTGTGGAAGACGAACAAGTAATGAACGAGGACAATCTGCAGGATTTGGCCAAGCAGGGAATTCATTTGGTAACGATAGATGAAACGACAATGAGCTCAATACCGCCTTCGACCACGCCCCCTGCCGAGGCAGAGCCAAGCAAGTCGCCCAAGCAAATCTCAACCGAGGATCAAATGTCGGCTCAAATGTTTAACGGCAAACCTGAGAAGGACATATCAGAGCACACAATCAGTGCCGAGGCGGTGGACATACCCATGCCCGGATCACTACCAGCGGACCCTCCCGCCGACACCGTCGTCTTAGAGACCAAGAGCAAGGCTATTGAACTCAATGAGCTTGTGGACATACTCAAGCCATCTGAATCGCCCACAGACAGTGAGAAGTTGCGACGCCAGGCGGAATTGGAAGAATTGGCCATGCTGGGCATAGACAGTAGCGACATTTCATTTAATAATTTATAAGATCTTGCAAGTATATAGAAATCCTTGCGGAAAACTCAACGAACATGGCGGCACAATGTATGTAGCAATTTTACACGCCTTACCATCCATTTGAATTATATATAGATCCTTGATTTCTAATCCCTAGATGCGTTATAAGCTTTGATTAAACCTTTGCCCAGAACCGGCAGCAATTGACGCCAGCCGCCACCTAAACACCACACCAAACAGTCATAGTTTGCAACAGGGATGAAGGCGTCGGCACATTCATACATATGTAATAATAAATTTTAGTTGTAAACCTTAAATGTGTCTGCATGTGCATGAGAGTGTTCATCTGACGGAATGTTTTTAAATAAATGCGCATATATGTATGTAATATATGTATGATGGAAGTAGGCACCCGACGAGTTTTTTTGTATTGAAGGAACAGCGTTTAAATGTGTTGGGTATTTCACAGAGATTAAAACCGTAACCTTTAACCGCTAAAACACTTCAAAATTTGTAACCGTAACCGGTAAACATTTTTTCTTATAACCGTAAACCTATAACCTTTATTATCAGAACTGAAACAGAAACAAATATATGGGTTATTTTCACTTCGATGTGTAAATTTATTTCTATTTGGATTTGAATCAAACTTGGCAAACTTGTGGTAGCATATAATATTGATCGTTAACAAGTTTGGGAGCGATAGCATTGAAAACAAAAAAGTTTTTCCTACTAAGGTTTATCAACAAAATAAACCAACTTTGCTAAAGTGAACCCAAAAAATGGGATACAAACGGGTAAACCTTTTGGGTAAGCTAGAAAGTAGCGTATTACCACTTCATTAGTTTTTCCCGGCGACACCAAAACTCGTTTAAAGCTCAATACTCTTCCTTAACTTGAAAAAACTCGCGAATGTACAGCCATCGGGCTGTCGAAGCCTGGCGGTTCTGCACAAGCCCGTGAGTACTTCTGCTTACCCTAGATAGTAAAGCTATTTCCACTTTTGTCACTAAGTAAAAGACATTCAAGTTAACAGCCCAAAATCGCATTTCTTCAACTTTGATAAACGTCTGTACAAGATTTTAACGAACTGCTTCTTTCAAATAAGGGTACTCCGGACAAAAAATTCTATTTTATGCTATATTGAGTATACAGACTAGTACTATTTTAATATACTTGAACAATTTAAGTAAATGCCAATTTTTCCGACTACTTTCGCATAGTGCAACTGTACAAAAACACAACGCAACGTCAACACATTTAAGGAATCTGTCGAAACTCGGGCACGTTATCCTCCTGGGCATAGCGAATATTGAGAATCATCGTAATTCACCTTACAAATTTGCGCATGCATAGTGAATCCTTTCTGATACCATATCATATCCACAAACTGTTCATTCAGAAAATTCAGTTGGGTCCGGGGACTATCTAGATTTGAACTGTCCGAAAAGTGTATCAGTTGGGATCGGGGACTATGTAGATTTGAACTGTCGGAAAAGTTATCCTCCAATGGTATCGAAATGACGGTGGCTAATGTTTGTGAACTGGGAGTTTCGCTTGAGCATTTCTCGCTGGAATCTCAAGCCTGAAAATCATCCAGAGAGGTGGATGACGAAGGAGTATCAGTGCTGCAGAGGTGGAGTACAGGCGCCTCCTTATCCACGCAATTCCAGTTGAGGCGTGACGGTGAATCCAGCTCACATTTAAAGCCGCTAGAGATGGGCGCCTCTCCATCCTTCTCACTCTTTGTTTCCGAGTGTTGCAACTTTAACTCACATTCCCTCTCTTCCTCGAAAGCTCTGGAATTACGAGTTTTTTGCAATAGTGCAATCGAATGTTGCGACTTTAGATGGGAAGACGAATCTAAAGAGCTGGATGGCAAAGGCCATTTATTGTTCGAGTCTACGGCCTTCTCCTTAGTATCGTAGAGGTGGGGTACAGGTACCTCCTTATCTACGCCATCCCAGTTGGGGCGTGAAGCTGAATCCTGCGCACATTTGAAGCCGCTAAAGATGGGCGTCTCTTCATACTTCTCACTCTTCGGTTCGGAGTATATAGATATTTCCCTATCTTGCCGTAGGAATTGTTCAAAGGCGTTGTAAAAGCGATTTCTTTCCCGAAGTTCAATCGAATGATGCGACTTGACAGGGGAAGAGGGAGCTGAAGCACATGTATTATTTTTCTTCTCTTTTTTCTCTCTTAGTAAAATTTCCATTATCATGTCCAATTTCCAATTTTCAGGGCGAAAGCTTCCATATAAATCCGTTTGGGTAGCAATCGTCGTCTGATCGGATTTTTGAATCGGCAATACTTCCGCCGGGGGTTCTCGATCACGCATTAAGTCCTTTTTACTCGACTTAGGTCTTTCAATCAGTACTTCACCCGAGTCCTCCGTTTCGTCCTTCTTCGACACCTCTTTGGAAACAGTCCCCAGTGCCTCCAGTGGTTTCTTTTTCACTACTGTTGGTTTATTGACGTGCTGCCGTTTAACCACATATTCCTTTCCCGACTTTGACAGTGTCTGTCCCACTTCATTCACGTAATTTATCGAATTCAATGTAGTGCAGGCTCCTCGACCCAATAGACTCCTCTTGGCGGTCCACCAATTGCCAATCCCTATTGTTACATAATTTCGAGCCTCTTGTGCATCGTGAGTCACGCCTTCCCGTTTATTAACTTCAAAGAACTTATGGAAGGAACTCCAAATTATCATGAAAGTGGCCCTTTATCAGCCGCTCAATAGGGATTACTTTCCATACTTGCTCCTTGTGAAAGGCCGCCTGCAACAGCTTAAAGTTATATATATAAATTCGTGTTCCACATTGGTCATGAATTTGACGCGAAGCAACTTAAGAGCATTCGGTCGCAGCATGTGGAATAGTTGGCAGTATGCTGCAACAGTGCAGCAGTCATTCAGCTTATTCAGGTCAGTATTTAGTAGTCCATTCAGCCAAAGCAACAATTCATGGCGCCACACATTGTAGGAGTTGCTAATATGTGATACATTGAAGACAGGCATGATGGGGATCTGCTACGAATAATAATAAAATAACACTTCACCTTTGTGTTAAATAAAATCGAAAAAAATACTAACTTTTTGTTTTCAGCGTTAGATGTTTACCAACCGAGACTCACAATAACTCTAAAAAGATATTCCATATTGTTCACTAGGAAACGGTGACAGCTACTGCTCGGGCTTAAATAGGACACTTTATAAAGAAACAATTTCATTTGCAACCTCATTTTCCAAAGTTGAAGCGAAGTAGGCAGGCAGGCGGTTGCTTAGCCACCCAGCTAAATCATTTTTTATTTAAGAAATCTTTAAGTATGCGATCTGTGTTTCGAGAATCGTGAATCTCAATTTGGATATATATTCAAAATATACCTCTTTTTGCGACGGTAATGTGGCATGATATTATGTTTGTGATATAAAATTGTTAATTCTTTTTGGGGTTTTGCAACTCAAAACCCTTCGTCACCAAAAATAATTTGATGAATTAACCTATTTCATGATCAGTCAGTCTGCCCGTATTTTAAACATTTTTAGACAATAAAAGGCATATGGGCATTTCCATAGCAACGTGTCAATCGTACGAATTTTTTGAATATCACTTTAGTAGCACTATATTTAATGTAAAAGCTGCGAGTTGTAGACAGGTAGGTCCCATCGCCCATCTACAGCAGACAAAAAGGCATACACAACGTGATAGAATACGGAAGTGCGTTTTGTCTGCAAAACAAAACTGCGGAATACGTTCGAGTTTTTTAAGGGGTTACATATAGTTAATTGGCTTGAAAAAAACCATTTTTAAATGATTTTTCCTGATAAGACCTTCAATTTCATTAATGTAAGAATTTGTACACATATTAAGGTAGCTTGTAACAGTATTTTACCATTTATTATTTGTAAAAATTATAATTTTGAAAGCTGTTACAGCTGAACTCCAGAAGCTCTACTCTAAAAAGTGGCTTTCCGGTGACCACGATATCTCTGGACTTGATCATCCAATATTAAAAAGCTAAACGGATTTCGTTAAAGAATTGTAAAAACTGGAAATTAATCGAAGGAATAAGCAATATATGTAATTTTTTTTGACAAAATGGTAGCTTCTCATAAAAAATAATCGATTTTTTAACCAAATTAAAAAAAAAAAATATTCGTCGAAGAAGAAAAACCTTCGATTAATTTCTAAAGAATATGTTTTAGAAGATTGTCTCAAATTTTGAAACCAATCGGTTCAGCCGTTTTCGAGATACCGACTTTAAAAACACGGTTTTGAGAAAAACGCCTTTAAAGTTTAAGCTGCAATGACAATTTAACTGATACGTCTTTACAAATATGCGTGTATTTTCGCTATTGCCTATTGTTACATAATTTCGAGCCTCTTGTGCATCGTAAGTCACGCCTTCCCGTTTATTAACTGACTTGAAATTTTTTATATTTGACTCATTATGATACGCAACGTGACATACGTTACGTGACAAGCCTTTCTCAAACGTCGTTCTTTTGATGCTTTCCAAAAATTTATTTATGTATCCTTTTGTGTAATCATAAAAAATATAAATATTTTGATATATATAAGATAAGTTAGCTGCATAAAATGAATAGATGTTTTCGGTTTTTGGTTGACCTTTCTGTGGAAATGCCCATATGTGATGAACCGAACATTTTAAAATTTTCATCAATTTACAGGTGTTGCAATCCATTTTCAACACAAAATAAAATTGAAAAACTTTTGCGGGATGTGAAGGTCTAATTTTAATATTTTTGCTGTAATTAATAAAGCAACATAATTTTAAATCCAAAACTTCGGCTCGACCGAAGTTTATATACCCTTGCAGCTTGTGTTATTTAAATAAATAAAAGTATATATATATTATATATGGGTTTAGTAACCTGTTTTGATTTTAGTCAAAGTATTTTGCTTTTTCAACCTGGGCGCAAGGTCAATATTGGATTGTAATTCTATGCAATCAACACACTTCAACAGAGCCAACACACAACATTATTGGGGTAGCCATGGCTGTATAGCTGTATAAATAGCGCTAATTCTCCGTGGTTGAAGTGTGGAAGCAACAAAGTCTGCTGATGAGTGAATTGTGGTCAATTCCGAAACAGCCGGTTGTACAGACTTTGTTACCATTTCTATCCCAATAATGTTGGTGTTGGCTCTGTTGAAGTGTGTTGATTGCATAGAATTACAATCAACCATTATTGCCCTTGCGCCCAGCTTGAAAAGGCAAAATACTTAAAAATTTCAATAAACCTAAATTAATTTATTGTACATGGCTTTCTTTTCTCCATACGATTTTCAACATGTTAAGTTCTTTGCAAAACATGGCTCAAAAAATTCAGTATATTTTATAGAAAATTTAACGAAAATCTTAACTTAAGAACCTTAACCGCGAAGGCTTTAAAATTTCCATTTAATATATCTTTGAACTATCAATGTAGGCAAAGACCTTTTACAAATTCAAGGCAGGCACGGTCTAATGTACAGGGTTGTCCATATAAAAATTGGAATTGAAATTAGCTATAAAAAAAAACCGCTCGATATTTTTCAAAGGTTGAACATTTATTGGAAAGGTTGGTTCATGTCATTTATATATGAAAAACAATTTCGGTCAAATGACCACCACGGCTGACTTGGCAGTAGCCCATTCGATACACCCAATTTTTGAGAACATTTTCAATTGTTTCGGCACGTATGTCAGCAATAGCAACTCGAATCTCGTTCTTCAACTCATTAATTGTTTCAGGATTGTTTGCATAACATTTGTCCTTGACCGCTCCCCAAATAATAGTCTAACGGTGTCAGATCACAGCTTCTTGGCGGCCAATTCACATCTCCTTATTTGCTGATTGTTCGATTTTCGAAGATCGGGCGCAGAAGATCGATTGTGGCGTGCGCTGTGTGGCACGTAGCGCCGTCTTGTTGAAACCAAATATCGTCCAAGTCTTCCGCTTCAATTTCCTCGAAGAACCAATCACTTAGCATTGCACGGTAGCGCTCACCATTCACGGTCACGGTGGCTCCTTCTTCATTTTCAAAGAAAAACCACCAGTGATGCCTCGAGACCAAAATTCGCACCAAACAGTGACACGTGGTGGGTGCATTGGCTTCTCGACGACGATATACGTATTTTCTGTGCCCCAGAGTTGACGTCGTTGGTTGTTCACGCACATTTTCAGCAACCGCAGCAATGTGTTCGGTCGAGCGCACCGGATGAGTACGTACACGGGATGGTTTATCCACCAACATTCCAGTTTCACAAACTCGCTTCACGAATTGACCCACAAATTGAGTTTTCGAAACATTTTTTTTGTTAAATGTTTTTTTTTAATTTCGCACAGTTTGAGTCGAGGACTCACTACTTTGGAAATATGTTTTTAATATTTCCCAACTTTCTTCAAGCGAATAGCGACCAATTTCGTAAATGTCAAAGTTTTTACTAAATATTTGTCACTTTCCAAATGACATTTAATGTTTTTAAAGTCAAATTATGAATAGTACAAATTCCAAACATTAGATGGATCACCCTGCACAACGACCATTGCGCTGCACTGTTGCTAGGGGGGACCAAGAGAAAGAGAGCGAACGTGAAAGAAAGAGTAAATAATAAAACTTTGCCTTCCGCATCTTTCCTTATACATTTGTAATATTGCACTGTCAATTTGTTCGAATGCTGGCCAGTTTGGCACGACTTTTGCTCAGATAAGCAGCAGTTAGTTCCGATTTTCTATGTAGATTCAATGAAAATTTTAAATCGAAAGCAACTCAGCATTGATCAAACTTTTGTCTCGCGAGTTAGAATTTAGAGAAGCTAGTCTGTTCGAGAATGATGCTTACCTATGAGGAATATTTCTTGATTCGAGTTTATATGTTTCTTTATTTGCAGAGCAGAAAAATAACTGTGTTAAATTATTATGAAATCCGCACACTCGAATATTGGACAACATTAATTCGATTGAATTATCAGGGGTAAACAGTCCAAGACCAAGTTTGTCGGAAATTTGCAGTGATGTAGACGCTTATGTAATGTAACGTGCAAAAAAATTCGAAATGATTCTATATATAAAAGGATTGCTTAGCAAGGTAGACATATTGGAATGGTGGGAAAAAATTAAACAAAATGTCCAGTTCTGTCAAGTTGACAGTGTCAACACAAGTAAGTGTTGAGCGTTTGTTTTCAGGAGTAAAATTTATAATGAATCCTCGCAGAAGTCGCCTGCAATATCAAACTCTTAATGCTAGTATGCTATTTAGTTCTAATTACAATCTCGATTACATTTATGAGAATAAACCTTTGTTTTATGTATGTACATAACAAAAAATAGTATATACGTTGACCAATGTATATTTATCTTATTTTTCTTATCTTTTAGTTAAATCTTATAATGTTAGTCTTTAAAATAGGCGCAATTACTTATGTATAAGAAATTTGAACTTAGTACTTTTACTGAATAAAGAAGATTCCAAATGGGTTCGCTTTTGTCTGCAAGATTTGTCAAAGTGATATTTTATACTAATAACCGTAACCGTGACCGTAACCGAAACAGAATAAGCTTAAAAAAGCGATCGGCCAAAGCAGTAACCGTAACCCTAACCGTTATTCGTTTCGGTTTTAATCTCTGGTATTTCACTAAACTTCCCAAATGAGAACAAATTCTTCTTTAATTGCCCATTTTTGTTCAGTTGGTAGCTATAGAGCTAAAGTTCAAACAAAAGTCAGCCGCTACTTTTGAAATTCGAAGCATGCTTTTAGGGGGCAACAAAAATTTTCTCTTGCCCCCAAAGAGAATGCTATATTAATTAAATGCATTTACTCTACCAAATGCAATAGAACGTTGGCAGCAGCAGGGTTGCAGCAAAATAAATACTGAGCACACACTTTCGCAGGTACAGACTATATCTATATTAAGGTCGGGATTGACCTCATTTTTTACTTACTTTTATTGATTTAGGCTCTCAATATACGAAAAATGTATTTATTTAATCTTTTCTGTGTTAAAAATTATTTTTGGTGAATTTTTAAAGTTCAGCTTAAAATAATCTAGTCTTTTTTGTTGGGCTCTTAGCCATAAGCCACGATAGCTTCTGCAAAACTCAACCATTTCCAAATTGGAATATACGAAATCATTGATAATAACTGAGCCTACAAAAAAGCCACCTACACTTTATAATTTAAGTTGATCGTTTACGAGCTATTCAGCTTGAAATAAAAAAAAAATGATTTTTTGCAATATTTTTCAAAAAAAAAACAACTCTATACAAGAGTAAGACGGCTGCCATCGAGTGTTCCGACTGCAAAATATCCTGTACCAAGTAATTTTGGGTTTTATACACTTAAAAAGTGTTTTATAATTTTGCCCAGGAGTTTGCAACGCATAGAAGGAATCATCTCCGACCACATAAAGTATATATATTCTTGATCAGCATGACGAGCTGAATCTATTGAGCTTTGTCCGTCCGTTTGTCCGTCTATCTGTTTCTACGCGAACTAGTCCCTCAGTTTTGTCGGAACCGACCGGAGCTACTTCTTTTAGCTGCCATAGAAATGTTCGGTCGCAAAATGGGTTTTAGTCAGAAAAACTTTTTTGTTTTCAATATTAGCGCCCTTAAAATCGGTCATTGTTAATATTATATGATTTTAAGCTGATCTACAAAAGTTAGGTCGAAATCGCTAACCGTTGAAAAGAACTTTTTCAAGTGTATTAAAACTTCGGCAAACGAAGTTAGCTTTGCTTTCTCGTTTTTGAAATAAATGGGGCTTCGCACTAGCACAACTTCGGTGGTTTTGCTCGTATCATATTGTGGTTTTCTGATTAGATAAATATTGGGCCTAACTTAATATCTATTAAGTCACCATTTTCAAACATAACGAGAGCGTAAGTTAAAGTCGGCTCTAACCGACTTCGATATACCCGTTACTCATGAAAACAAATGTTTAATAGCCTTCCTGTGTGCCTGAGGTGGGACAGCCGAAAAGTATGCAACATTTTTTTAACTCGGCTATTTATTATCCGATCTTGATGAAAATTTCTGGGCTTATAGATGTTGCGAATATAAATGTAAGTTTAAAATCTGATTTATTAATTTAAATTTTTTTTATTGTGGGGGAGGGGGTGGGCGTGTCAAAAATTTGAAATAAACTTTATCTGCGTGCAGACAATAGGAGTCTACATTTCAAAATTGGTTGCTCTAGCTCTTTTAGTCTCTGAGATCTAGGTGTTCATACAGACAGACGGACGGACAGACTGACATGGCTATATCGACTCAGCTGTTGATGCTGATCAAGAATATATATACTTTACATGGTCGGAAATGATTCCTTCTGCCTGTTACATACATTTGCACGACTTTAGTATACCCTTTTACTCTACGAGTAACGGGTATAAAAATTGTGGCTCTGACTGTTTTTCGCGGTTAAAAGGAGGTGGAAATTCTGGGTACGGTATACACCTACATACATACACAAAAACTTGTGGCTCTATCTCTTAAAGTCGCTGTGATCGATGCGTTCATACAGACAGACAGTCGGACAGGTTAAATCGACTCGGCTGTTGATGCTGATCAAGAATATATTTACTTTATAGGGTCGGAGATGCTTCCTTCTTTCTGTTACATACATTTGCACAACTTCATGATCCCCTTTTTCCATTTTTTATGGGAACAGCGTATTAAAAAAATACTATACACCTACACAAAACAATTTTTTTTTGGAACTGGGAAAGAATATTTCGTCAATAAGCCAGAAAAAAAAGCTACAAGTGAGAAAGACCGTCAAGTCCGACTATAATATACTCTGTACCAGTTCAGGCCGCCGCTCGCATTTGTTTTTCTCTCTCTAAGATTGGCTTTGTTGAATGGAATTCTGTGGTGATGGGTGCGGGGGTGTTAGCTGGCCTTTTTTTGCTTATAACTTGAGTATCGTTTATCCGATCTCGAAATCGATAAATAATATTGATTACTAGGTATCTCTAGAAGGTAAGAAACACATGATCTGCCTGCAAGTATAAGAAGTTTATGTCCCATTCATGTCAAACCTCCATCTCTTACCATATCTGAGATCTCTTCGTTCATACGGACATGGCTATACCGACTCGTCTGTTGATGCTGTTCAAGAATATATGGAAATATAGGAAATGATTCCTTCTCCCTGTTACATACATTTGCACGAACTTAATATACTCTGTGTACCTTTGGTACACAGAAGGAAGCATTCTGCTGTCTAATTCGGGGACATTTGAAAAGGTGTTAACTAGTTAACTATTTAGATGTCTGCTCTTCCCGCAGCGCAGCTGAGCCAACGTAGTCCTAGCTCATCGATGTAGTGTTTTCTCTGAGGGATCAATGGGTCTTGGTCCACCTTTAAAGTCCACTATTTCTTGGTATTTATCTAAGCACTGGAGACAATGCTGGTACATATGTGCCATCTCTTTGACCTCAGCGCAGGGCCTTTTGCTAGGAGTTGTCGGGCGAGGAGAGCTCTGCACTCTGCGTGATCTCTCCTGGACATGTTTTGCTTCGTACAAGCATAGTTTGGATGGGATTGCCTGTGGCATCGAACCATTTTTCTTAATAGCCTTCTTAGTGGTGGTGGTGATAGTTTCATTTTTTTGTTTACCTCAAGTGCACTCTTGAAACACCTCCTATACCCTTGACTTTCTTGGCAGATGTTGTTGCTGCACTCTTCCGTTGGATTATAATACGGGTAAAATATAATACATAATGACAAATGTATTTTTCATGGTATCAAATGGCACTTAACAATTACGAATTAAAAATATACAATTTAATACAGTTCTATTCGACATGGACAAACAACTTGGATTAACATATATATATATATACTATATGTGGTTGTAATATTTTATGGTTGCTTTTGATTTTTGTTCAAGTGTTGTAGGTACACGATTCTCGCTATTAGATTAGTTACAACTAATAATAAAAGTGGGTAATTTGCTTGTTTAGTAACCAGAGATTGTTGAGTTTTTGTGCATCCCCACGGGATGGACACATTTTAGCTAGGGAGAAGGAGAGGCTGATGATATGAGTGTACTACAAATTTTGGCATATGGGGGATACCTGCCAAACAAAAAAAAATGGTGAGTTTAGGCAAAGGTTAATGAGTTATAAATAATTTTGAAACAAAATGTGTGCTTCTGGCAGGCCCATTGCTCCGGCTGCTATAAATGGGTGATGCGCACCGGCTTCGGCAGACGACGCTTCGCGCTGGAGTCGGCGGAGGCACTTAGCTAAAACTATAAGTCCGTTATGGGTCCGCCGGCAACACTGAATTTGGATGCAGTTGAGGGTTGGCTGGCCACCTGGGCGCTTAGGTCTTTAACCAATTTTTCAAGTCTACAATATGGTCAAAGCATTTTTTCGTAGAAAGAGAAGAACAGAAATGCAAAGAACGTTGAGTGTCTTGTGATTAGTCACTGGATTGTGATTTCTCTAGGAGATGTGTGGTATGTGTGTGTGTGGTGTTATGGTTAGTAGTGGGGGGTGCCACTGCTACATGCGATATGAAATGGTGCTGGGTTAGAGTAACAACAAATAGAATAGAGCATAGACTACACCCACGCTATGATACGCTGATTGGCCTCCTTACGTGCAGCGGACGCTTCGCTGAGCTCGCGTTTCAGTTGGGCGTGCTCCTTTTTGCGCGGCAGCAATGGCGGTGGCGTTGAGGGGGCCACTTGCTCGGAAATCAGGGCGAATGTGGGCGGTCCTTGTACTGGCTGCTGGCTGGTGGGAACATTGCTGCGGGATTCATTGCTGGAGCAGGAGAGACGCTTATTGGTAGTCACCGACTGCAACTCGTTGTCCTCCTCCACCTGTTCCTCCTGCAGTGCCTTCTGCTGCTCGTCGTTCACCTCATCATCTTCATCTAGCAAATGTGGCGTCTGATGCATTGTTCCATAGTGCAGATTAAATGATTGTGCACGCCGTGTGGCCGCTGTCCCCACTCCACCGCCATTGGGGAAGGGTTTACGTGTTCCCCGGGCACGCTCATTCTCATAGATGATGTCGTGATACGTTTGGCGTTGGTTGAAACAGCTGGCCAAGGCTTGGCGCAGATATTTATTCTCAGCCTCCAGATGGGACAGGCGTTTGTTGGATTCCTTGCGCTCCAGGCGCAACTGCATCACATGGGACTGCAAAATGTGTGTTCATTTGGAATACATCTCCATCTCTCTACGCTCCAACTCACCTTGAGCTCATCAATGTCTCGCAATATACGCACATTACCCTCATTCAACGACCATTGCCGCTCCTCCACCATGGACTTGACCCTGTGTGTTGTAAGAAAAATGGGATTAGTCGCTTGATCCTCTTGATTAACCTTCAAACATTCCACTCACCGACTAAGCAGGGCATCCTCGCGCACACGTGCTGCCTCCTTGACTTCCCGCACCACATCTGTCATCATGCCGGGCGTGTAGGCGCCTATAAATCACAGATTAGATCATTCCTCATTAGTTACGCGGATTTAGGACAAGGGGACACAGAATTTTTTATTGTTTGGGTAACGCCCAAAAATATATTTTGTACCTGAATGAAAGGTGGGCGCTGGACTGTGCGTGCCACCGAATCCACCGCCAAACACCATGGGCTGACTTTGTGTGCTTAATCCGCTCAAGCTATCTCTACGGTGTCGCATGCCCCCGGCCCCAGCCCAGGGCTGGCCGTTGGGAGCGTGCTTTAAAGCCTCGATATCGACTGTGTGTGTGTGTGAGTGTGTGGGTGGGTGTCAGTGTAGTTTACGTGTGCAAAAAGAAACCGGAATACATAGAAAAAAGCAAAAAGGTAAAAGATGCAACAATTACAAAAATAAACAGAAAAGAAAATCCAAAAGATTAACAACAATTGGGAACAGCGTGTAAATACAAGTACAACAAATCAATGGAACAACAGCCAGCGTAACGGAGAGAGAGAAGATAATCAGGACATTTTGATATTTACAATCAGGGATGCAAACCGGTTCGGTTCGGCAAATTTTTTTTCGTCAATTTGTACTTGGAAATAGTTGGAATTGTTTTAGCGAGAGTTTAAATGAAAATTTAAAAGAAATCAAGGCTGCAAAACTTTAACATTATACAGAAGGTTCGAACACTTTGTAAAGTCTAAAGTTTAATTCGCGAAAAGGTTTCTTTCAGGGACCGAAAATAACTGTTATTTTCAAATTTTTTGATTATATAAATAAATATGAAGCATTCTCTTAAAATCTATTCTGCTAAGTGGAACATTATTAATTTCGCTTCAGCTTCTCAGATAAGCCATGATTTCTTATTTTGGATTTTATTTAAAAAAAATATAAACTTTCTATAGTTGTCAAACCTTAGCTTTCGGTTTGAAACTTGGTTCACAGCTTAATTGATTGAACAATGGGCAAAACATTTAAAAATACTCGAAGGGACCCTATTCATTATTGCTCGCCTGTCACCCCAAAGTTTAGCCAATGCTTTGAGTTTCTTCTTCTTCGAACGTATTTCTCCAACACCAAAGATTTCCCAATCCAGCTCTATTTCATTCTTCTGATTGTCGTGTCGACGCTTACCATTTTAGCCCGTCGCAACAGGTCGCTGTACCGAATTCTGTCTGGCTAAGGTAAGCGGAAAATGCGTTTCAAGATTGGTTGATAAATATCTGGAGTTTAAAATCTACAGAATTCCGTTATTAAAACTCGAACTTTGAGCGACTTACAGCATTCCAAAAGCCGCTTTAACCACTTCACTCCCGAGATAAACTGTTGGACTATCCTTTGTTCATGCGATACCAGCGCTTGGGTGTGTCCATATAAAAATGCTGAGCGATTACGTCTTAGCTGTAGAAGTTCCAACTCATGCAACAGAATGGGCTAGGTAGCTCAGCCAGTAGATGACGTAGGGTCTTTGTCATGAACCAGCTGATGCCACTGCCATTATAAATAAGACTCATCCCCACAGCTATTGCTCTTCCTTATTGAGTACTCTGCCGTCTGCGCTTCCGGAATCGCGAATGACGAAGATTAGTAACACGTGCAGGATTGACCGATATTCCGTGCATTGATCTATGTATGAGAACCGTTTAAGTTGCTTATGAACCCGGCTTCCTCGTTTGGCGTCTTTCAAAGGCACAACGATAATTTTTCCGATTAAAAAACGTGGGCAATACACAAAAATGTATGCGGTGTTTACATACAACACTCATGGCAAATTTGTGCTTCGCGTAGAAGTGCGAATGATACCCGGCGCATTTCTATGGCATAGTTTTATTCTGGTAAAACAGTGCCGGCTTGTTGGTGGTGAGCAAGAGAGCTCTCTCCAGACTACAGCCGTTTTACTTGCAATTAAGTGTAAACCGATTCACACAATCATGCCGTTACTTTTTTGAAGAAGAGAGATGAGAGCGTAAGCAATGTAAACTATGCTTATGCATGTATTACTTGTATGTGTGCTGTATGTGTACGACTGGCAGTCGCAGACGAAATCAACGAGCGGTCCCTCTCAAAGCAGAAACTACCATTATGACAGACAATACCAATAAGACAACGAGTGTGTTTTTGACTGGACTTTAAAATTTCGAGTGTCAGTCACACCGCATACGCTTTTAAAGCAAGTATTGATGCAGTCAAGAAAACAGGCACTCTTGCAGATCTCTGGTACAAAAATCACACTGCCTAATTGTGTTGGCTTTCATAAGTGCCTGAATTGAAAAGTAGCATCTATCTTATTAGTCAGGATTTGCACAATGAAGCAAACTTTATGAAGTTTTCTTTGTAGATGGGAGAAGCATGAAAGATTCTATACATTTCGTTCACGTCTGCTTCTCCTCCAAATTATTAGTTTGAAATTTTGAGATTAATTCTTATTACTTCACAACTTCGTATACGTCTTAAGAAGGCCAATATGTAAATGTAAAATATTGTAATGGGATTTCACAACTTAACTTTTGTTTAATTTGTTAATAATTAAGACTAAATAAAATTCAAAAAATCCAACGGCTCAATACTTTTTTCAAATTAATATATGTTTTTATGAAAGTGGCTCGAGTCATATTTTGAACGGAACAAAGTTCCAAAAAGAGGGTTTCTGATTCGGGTGGTTATACATTTAAGAGGTTCGGTACAATGTCCGGCTCGAGAGACACAGAAAATCCGAACCGAAGTGGGTTTGCGGATAATGTTATTTTAAAAACATTATAGATCTTTCGAATTGCCACAATGGACGATGAGTTATAATGAATTTACGTGAAGAATGAATTTACATGTGAAAAGGGGTTGGATCACGTATGCTTTTGTAATGTGGGCATCACTTTTTGGAGACCTAGTCGACGTCTTAAAAAAATCGAATTAAGTGCTTTGGGTGGAATGCTAAAGATATAAGGTAGTTCCGGCTGGCCCTTTGTAGGGCCCACACATAGACCTTACGGTCCTTAGTGAGCTGAAGATATTGGAGAACAAAAATTAATTTGCGGCCTACAAGCCGTGGAACGAAATCTGTCAACCGGTACAGAACTGAGCCATTATAACCGGATCGGTTAAGGTATTTAGGGTCTCTTGAATCGGACCGTGAACCGAAAGACTGCTCTTTTTAGCTTAAGTCAAAATAATTGTAAAATACTTAGTTAAACGACTAAAATTATTAGAAAACAGCAAACAAAAGTGAAATTGTAAGAGATTTGCTCTTAGATTTATATAGAAAGTAAGGGTTGACACTAGGAAATTAGAGGTAGACAAGAAAGAGGGCGTTAGCTTATTTACATCAGGGTATTCAACTAAAACTACAACCGCTCTTTTTAACCGGTATTACCGTATCAAAATGGAATTTGAAATGGATTTTATTACCGAAACAAAATAACCGGTTCCATTTTAGTTTTTGAAATATTATGAGACAAAAAATATGTGTAATATTTGATTATCGTCTGTGGAAATCATGAAAATTAAATTACACTAATCGTGGCCATCCACCAAGTCGCGCTCTCATCGCTAAGGAACGTGTTCATCAATAGCAAATCATATGAACGTGCCATACATTCAAGTACCACTGTAAAGGTAACCGAAACCGATATTTCTTTCGGTTTTAATCCCTGATTTGTAATAATGTTGATCGAGAATGCTTCTATAAAATTATCTAAATCTGACAGAAAATAGCGATAAAAATGTCTTCAACGATTTAATAAACTATGAGTCATTATTCAAACCAAAACCAAGCGTTTGAGGCTTTTAAAAATCGGTCCGAGAACCGGACTTCTTCTAAATTTCAGGAATTCATAGGAAAACGAATTATTTAATCGTGAAAAAGGGAAGAGTCTTGCACCACGAAACCAAAGTAATAAACCTAACTGGTGGACAGTTCCAATTTCTAAACAGTTTGCATCCCTGCTTACAACGCCTGTGAAGGAGGAGAAGAGGACGATGTGTTGGCCTCGGACGAACCTTTTGTCTCATGCAAATTGCGACAAATCTTGGAATTGGTCTCGTGCAGTATATTGATCTGTTCCATCAACGCCGCAAAGAATTTGTTCTGCTGCTGCTGTTCCAGTTCGCTGCCAGCCGGATTGCCATTGGCATTGCCATTGCGACACTCGGGCGTATGCTGGCCACTCAATTTGGAATCATTGTCCGAGGGATTTAGTAAGCAGGGATCGCTGAATCGAAAGCTGGCAATGGAGGGTGTGAATGAGGTGAGTAAATTTTGAAATTAAGTTCGAATCCAGCAGACTTACCCTCGGCTAAAGTTGGGATTACTGCCGCTGCCATCCAAGACATCTGTGGAGTTTGGTTCATGCTCGGAATTAACGGTTCCATAGCCACCACCACCATTGCCACCACCCATCATATTGACGAGAGGCGGCAGGCTGGCAAACTCTTGGCCCCCATCACCGAAGCCCAGGCCATAGCCATTGTTGCCCTGGGGTGGAAAGAGCATGGGATAGCGGTGGCTCAAAGCTTGCGAGTGCTGAAATGGGAGCTTTAATGGGACGAACTTGCCGTTTTATGGTCTCAACTCACGCGTTGTATGCCCAGGCTAAAGGGTGCGCCAGCAGAGCCCATGCCGAAGGGCTGCGAGTTCGAGCGCATGAGGAGTTGTTGTTGTTGTTGCTGCTGCTGTTGCTGCTGCTGAACTGCTGCTGCCTGAGTCACAAATATTTGCTTATTCACCGATGCAGCTGGTGGATTAAAGTCCAGAAATTCCGACGATGATGATAACTGTGCATTGGTAGCATCTCTTAGGCAATTCTCCAGCCAGGCATCCAAATGATCCTTGGAATAGCTTAGACCAGGGCCGTGGCTATTGTTTTTGCTGGCATTCAGTGAGGATGACGTGGTAGTTGTTGTGGTCGTCGAGGCCGCGGCACTGCGAGACTTAAGCTTTTTGCGTTTGTTGGTATCCACAGCTGGAAAAACAGAACGCTCAAGTTAGCTAATTAAATTCCAATTAAATGTCATTGCATTTTAATTGACAACTCCAACTAATTGAAAAGACTTACGACTAGCCACTTCCCACCTGGACGAATTGCAACCAGGCATTGCAAAAACGCAAATGACTCACAAGCTCAGTTATTTCAGCCCACAAAAATGTCGCGGGAGCCGCAGTTCGCAAACTCAAAACGAGTTTCTTTCTGCCATTCAGATGTCGGTTTTGTTTTGGTTTCAGTTAAGTAAATATTTGGATTTGGAAATTTGAGCGTAAACGTTTTCTCTTTGTCACCCTGGTTACAATTTCCAAACCGGTACGGGCTATGCAAAACTAGGTGCAATTGTAAGGGGAGCGGAGTGCAATTTGGAATATGTATTCGCAGGTATGCGCAAGCCGATGCCGGTGCCCTGCTTCCTCGGGCAAATGCATTGCGCAGTCTGTTTAAATTTAGCTCAGACCACATCGAGTGTGAGCCGGTTGATGTGGGAATTGTAGGCATTGCCCAAGAAGGGTAGTGCTGGCTGGCCATGAGGGTGCTATAAATAGCATTCGATCGAATCATTAAACCGGATGTGAGCAGGAACAAGCAACTCTAAGCTCAAGTGGTGGTTGTTGCTGGAAACGGAAATTGAAAGGCAGAAATACTAATTGAAACTTAATACCTTCACTGGAAGGGCAAACTGGGGAACGCTGATCGATGTCATAGGCTGATTCTTAAAACTAAATTTTAAAAATGGGTCATGTGACTTTACTGGGAATTGTTATTAACTCAGCTTTCATTCACTGTTCCTTTTTAAGTCCAACTAGGTTCGCGAATCGAATAGAAGAGCTAGTATTAATCCAATGGGGGTTTAATGGGGGCGTATGTAATGCGTCTTAAGACGTCTGAGAACTCTCGCAGTTGACCCGTGCTAACAGAGTTATGATACGCAAATCTGCTAACTAACGTGAGCGGGGGTTGGTGTTTTAAAATGATGCTGATATCTAATTGGTGCATGCTTTCTAGACATAGTCAGCGTATTGGACAGGGGCGCAAGTTGAAATGATCATTCACCAATGCATCCTGGAAGACCAACTGCTGCGGACTGCTTCTGTCAAGCTCGGGTTTGGGTGCGTTCTCGTAGTTAGCAAAACACTACGTCGTTCTGGCATCAGATTCACACCAGTTGACAAGCTACTAGCCTAAAGCTTATTTTGGAGCATTTATGGACCTTTGAAAGTTGTTATTGAATTTTGCACTCAAATGAATCACGAATTGTAAGAACTCTATGGGGACACTACTCTAGTCAAGCGCATACGTGTAGATAATAAAATTTTAGTTTTACAGGTCTACAGACTTTGGGAAAGCCTGCAGTTGAAAAACTGAGAAAATGAGATGGGAAGACCAGGTGTAGCAAGACGTTGTAAAGCTTAGTGTAAACAACTGGAGCTAGTTCGCAAAAAAACAGAAACAACTGGCGGGTACTTAAAGCAGCGGCGAAGACCGTCAAGCGATTGTGTTTTTAATATATCGGGCCAAAGGAGAAGAAGCAAATGTGATCCAAGCAAATGTGATCAGTTTGGAAAACAGTTGGAAAATAAGAATTTTTATTTCTATCAAGGCTGCGTGTCACTTTTGAACCAAACCGGTTGGAAAACGGAAATAAATCTGACATATTGCCTAGTTTTGTTAACTGGTCGATACTGTGGAACATAGCTCAAAAATGCCAAGCAAGTTTGGGGTCTTTATTTTCGGTCCTGAACCAAGCCCCAAAGAACCGGTTCTGTTCGAGTTTTTGGGTGCGTTGAAACGGACCATGAACCGAACCTCTTAAAATTTTTAAGTTCCCGAATCTTAATCCGAACCGAACCGCCTGTATACAAAGAAAAAGTTGGGTTCAAACAATCATTTAAATCAATTTCTGAAGATCTTTAATAACTTTCTCAATATAATGACCGGAAAAAACTATTTTATAGTACAGAATCGCTTGAATTGATAATTAAAGACATAAGTCAAGTTTACCAACCTAGCATTTGGAAGATCTTTTTAACAAGAATCGCCTTGATGAGTCTTTTTTGAGCCCTTTTGAAGATTAAGAGATTAATTTCATGTCCGATATAATGAAGACTACAAAATGACTCGTGCATATGTTCAAAAGGTGACAATTTGGACTGGGTAGTTTTATTATCCTAAAAACGATGTTAAAAATATCCATTTAATGTTATATTGATCTTAGATTTTCATCCAATGGAGCTGAAAATCGTCCAAAAGATATGAAAAATGGATATATTAATAAAACTGTTGAGTCGCATTCGAGTTCCCAAGCGATTATGGTATTGCAGGCATGAGGAGGGAGTTGTTTTTCTGATTGTAAATGTAAAATTGGCACCTCCAGGAGGGCCATGGCCAAGCTTCTCTTAATCTCTTGGCGTGTTGTGTGCTTATAAATTTTCGCAAAAGAGAAAGGGACCCCTACAGATAATCCGGACGGAAATAG
This sequence comes from Lordiphosa magnipectinata, assembly GCA_037044535.1. Taxonomy (NCBI): domain Eukaryota; kingdom Metazoa; phylum Arthropoda; class Insecta; order Diptera; family Drosophilidae; genus Lordiphosa; species Lordiphosa magnipectinata. The sequence goes on from JBAMBO010003985.1 coordinate 53,854, forward strand.
TTAGAGAATTTTTGCTTTTCCATGGCTAGTTACTTCACAGCTGTCGCCAGTAGCTGGTGAAGGGTGCGTAAAAGCTTTTTTTTAAAGAAAGAAAAAGCTTTTTCTATTAGATGGTCCGAGGCGGGATCGAGCCCACAACCTCTCGCACTAACAGCCACACATACTACTGGTACGCCACACCCTGCCACTGATTGTGAACCAGGTAAAGACCGCTGATGATTTGGTAGAGATACATATAAAACAGCTGTTCGGTCAACTAGACTCTTTTGTGGTGTAGTGTGTTCCTGTTTTAAAGTTATGTACAAACATAATGAGACCTCGAGCGACCCAAAAATTTTTCTTTCTTTATTTCTGTGCAGCTTAATGATAATAATTTCGATTGAGAAGGGCGAAGGAAAGAGAATTTAATCACCCCCCAACAGTAACGTCGCTTATCTAGTTCCCACATAAATATACATACAAATTCTTATATAATTTGACCAGAGCTTGGGCGTAAGCATGTAATCTGAGCAAGGTCATGCTTTCCAATATAATCATCATCAATATAATTTGCACAAATTAACAAAAAATTGTTCCCCATTTCAGTTAAGTCCCACACTTTCCGCTTTCCGATACCACCATCCGCTTTTTCCCAATCCCCACTCACATCTACCGTTTAGTACATTGTTCCAAACTCAAATCGTAATCACATCGCTTACCCAATTTCAATGTCAGATCGCGTGTTTGGATTTCATAACAGGCCAAACCGAAATTAAATCAATCACTGACCGTGAACCAAGTCCCCCAAACTAGGCACGCCATTGAAGCCAGATGATGCACACACAATACCCCAAAATGCAGTCGGACTCTTTCGATAATGAAATTCAATGAAGCGACTTTTTGACAATCATACTGAGAGAATCGAAATCTGTATTTAATACCCGCAACAAAAAACTGTAGGAATAGGGTAAAGCGAATGCAAATTAAGCTAATGAACAAAAAGTAAAGGGAAACGAGTGATTTTGCGATAAAATGCTTTATGTATGTATGAATGTAAATGAATCTTAATGAAGACACCTCAGTTGAGTTATGTGTGAAGAAAAAATATGTATGAACGAAACTTAAATCTTGTGACTGCATTTGAGTTAAGGGGCGGTTCGAAAAATCAGTGTATTAAAGTTCAAAATTTAAAATAATTTTTGAACCAAAAATTCTGACCTTCGCTCAAAAGATCTGGAGGGAATTTAAATAAACAGGGCTGTTCCGAATTCCAACTTTTTTCAAAATATAAAAAAGAATGTTTAACATTTTGATGATCTGAAATCCGAACGATTTGGTTACGTTTTGACTTTTCGAAATCGGTTGAATCTACAGCTGGCTGGCCATAGCACGTGTTTGTGTATATCGACAGCAACCAGAGTTTTCACCAACTCTATAATTTGAATATAATTTGACAAAGCCCTTATTCGGTCTTGTAAATCCATTAAATTTAATTTAAAACAGTGTTTTTATATTAAATTTAAATACGTCATATAAAATAAGGGTAAATATAGGTACCCTTATGAGTAAGGAAAGAAATGTTTAACACCATTCCTATCAGAGAACTGCTACCAGCTGTCACGAGTAAGCTCGTTCACCCTTGTTACAAATGCAATACAAGTAAACTCAACGCTCGTAGCCCGCTGAGCTCTTTTAAGAATTATATACAAAGGAAAAAACGCAAAAGCACTCGTGTATTTACGTATCTTTGTATACGCGATCTCGTGTATTTGCAAGTACAAATACCAGCGTTGTTCTTGTTGCCGAAGATCAAAGATCTACAGCGGGCTGTGGGCGATTACAGCTCGTACACGAGTAACACAACTCTTACAAGAAGGCAAAAACAACAACTTGTGAGAGCAAAAGAGATGATTGCATAATTTTGGCATGTATTCGACGGCAGCTTTTTTGTTTTTGTTTTGTTTGTTTATATAACACAACAACCAGGCGAGCAAGCCGCGAGTGTTTAAGTGTGTAACTCGCTTGACACTCGCCCGTGGCTAACGTAAAGCTCGCTGGAACACGTATAGCCGACAGCTTTACCAAGCTTGTTCAATTATTATTCGTGTGAAAACAGAAAGCTTACCCGTTCTGACTCAATGTACTGGCGATCATTTCGTATGTTTCAAACCAAAGCGGCGAGCACAAACAAGCCAAGTAAAAGCGCGAGTACACTCGAAAATAAAGTGCTCGTTGCAGGATTTGAAGGATTACACATTTTTGAACTCAAAAAAGTTGACAGCGTCGAGGTCGAAAAATTCTGAAAGAGTATGGTAGTATAAAAACTTTTTTTTCTTTGAACTTTTTCGCTTCAGATTAGGATTTACGATTCCATATCTGGTAAACTATTTTGAATTTTGCTTTTATATCTTTGGCAAAGTTGTTGCTCTTGCTTTGGCCTACAATGCATTTCTTTGTAGCGAATCAAAAAAATTACAGCTTCATACTCAAAATTACAAAAGATTCTCAAATAAACCAAGTCTTGAAACCCGTTACAAATTTGGACAAGTAATATAATACAAAGTTGTAACTTAGACCTAAATAAACAGACTGTTAGAACGAACCAACTTCATTTAATTACTCTTTCACATAGTTATAGGCCAACACGCATGTACAACTGTCATAAAAGCTCGATAAAAACGAACATTTTCGGAAAAAATGTAAAAAAATTAAATTTTTTAATTATAATTATTAAGTTATGTTTTTTTTTTTACTATTTTATTGATTTAATACAAAACCATCGAAATTTTTGACTGTGTCAGCCAATTGCTACCAAAAATGGCCATTTTTCGAGTTTTGATTACAATTTTACATGCTTAAGGGCCCGTAACTATATGAAGAACCAATCAAATGAAATTGGTATGTTCCAACCGTTTGTTTATTTAAGTCTTAGCTGCGTTTTTGTCCTGCATTGCTTAGTCAAATTCGTTACAGTTTTCAAGACAAAGTTGAACAACAGTACAAAATGAGGGAAAACATGACGATTTTATATAGATGTAACTTCTTTGATTTGCCACTTAGAAATGTTTTGTAAGCCAAGCCAAAAGCAACAACTTCCTAAAAGACGTCAAAGCGGAATTTCAAATAGTTCACGAAATATGCAGTTGCAAGTCCCAATCAGAAGCTGAAAACTTTAAAGTTCAATAAAAAGAAAACGGCAGCTAACCAGACCAAACCCAGCGAATGTTTTTGTACTACCCTTTCAGAATCTTTTAGTCTTGACTTGATCAACTTTTTAGTGTTGCAGTGTTATAGATCTTGCGAATACAAATGTAAGTCTAAAATTTGAGATCGAGATATTAAAAATTGTGGGTGTGCGCGTGGCAAATATGTTGTCGATTTGCGGAATTTCAAGCAGCAATCAGGTCTGAAAATTCCGTTTTTTATAATTATTTGCATTTTCTTAAATTTCACACACATTTTTGGATTAACCCTCGCTATTCACTTATACAACGCGATGGGAAGCCTCGCGTTGTTCATGAATTTTGAATAAGATTAGATAAACAAAAATAGCAGAGTGTAATTAAGATAAAATCTTTCAGGTTGTTTGTTTAAAAAGTTTTAACTTAATGCTGTGCTGGCATTTCCCAGCCCTTTTCCAATGTTACTCAATCTCCCTGCCCTTGCACTTAAGACTTTATTAATGTAAAAAGTGTCACCAATGAAGCCCTCTGCTCTATTTATAAGCCATTCCAATTCCAAGCGGAGGAGATCGTTGACAAATTATTGAAACGGCTGTTTGGCGTGCCTGTTGCCACATTAAGGGAATTGCGTGTATCTTTAGGAAACAAGTAGCTCTTCCCACCCAGAAAATTTATCGCGTGCCGCGTTTAAGCGATGTGTGTGCGGCGAGGTGGGGGGTGAAAATTTAACAGCATTTACTTTGCCATTTGTTTTCCTACCATTCAAGCGCATTCAGGCTCTCTCACCTCTTTGTGTGCTCGTCGACGGCACTCCAACGACTTTGCCAATTCCTGCGCTGGAACTTGTTGCCGCAGCCACTGTGGCCACCGGGCTAGTAACATCCACAGTTCCTCCCTGTCCGCCTCCAGCACCGACACCGGCAGTGGTAGTTGTGGCTCTGCCATTTGTGTTGATCTCCACCTGTGTTGTGGTTGTCATTTTCTAGAAAGACACAGAGAGAGAGAGAGAAAAAGAACTTTAAATTTATGAAAAGCCTTTCCCATTGTGTGCGCCGGCATTCGACCATGAAACAAATACATGTTTGCACTTTGTTTGCAGATGGGGGAAGAAACAGAATGAAGAAGGAACATCGTGTGCATCTCTGGAAAACACCTGTCCATATTCTTTAGCAACAATTCGATGCGTTCGTTGTTGTTGTTGTTGCTAGGTTGTTGTTTGTGTAGTCGTGGCACTCACTCACATTCTATTGATAAAAAGTAAACAATATCTGTATATGGAAATGCACTCACAGACAAACAGTCGGGCATGTGGGTAAAGTAAATATGTAATTTTCAGTTGCCCGGAAGTGGGGGACAGAGCTGGTCGGTAACTAAGCGCCATACGCCCATATAATGTCAACCAGTTGTTTGGGCAGAAAGGTAACATTACATGCAGGGAAAATCAAGAATTGTGAAGATTATAACGACAATTTCTCTATGTCTTCTGGCTAACAAATTGCCAAAATGGTGTATAATTGGGTCAAGGCCACATCATAAAGTGGCCGAGCTCGAAATCTTCTTTGCAAATTTGGGTCAGTAAGACTCGTTCTCTCATGTTCATGTTAAAATAACGTTGATAATATTCAATTTCTTAATCTTATTTACCTTTTTTTAGTCTGTACCAAAGGTATACAGAGTATATTAAGTTTGTGCAAAAGTATGTAACAGAGAGAAGTAATCATTTCCGACCCTATAAAGTATATATATTCTTGATCAGCAGCAACAGCCAAGTCAATATAGCCATGTACGTCTGTCCGTATGAACAACCAGGTCTGAGAGATGGTAAGATATAGAGGTTTGACATATATAGGACATAAGCTTCTTATACTTGCAGGCAGATAAGGTTTAATTTCAATTTTTGCCCACTCTCGCCCCGCATTTTAGAAAAAATGTCATATCTCCCACAGTTTTGTATTAAGATGGTTCGTACTTTCTACAGATATTTAGTAATCAGTATTATTAATCGATCCGCCAATTAAAAAAAAAAAGAATGGTACACACAGAGAAAAAATAGAGAATTTCGCTCTTGAATCAAGAGCATTCGTTCTCAATCGTTCACGACTGACCCGACCCGACCGACGTGGTCCGTCTCGTCTCCCTCCCCCGTCCCACTCACCATTATCAACCACACCAACCCCAACCCCAACCACCCCACCAACCAAACTTTGTTTTAAACTGCGATTGATTTTGAGATAACCACCATATAGATTTTTTTTTTTGCCTTTTCTGGGACTTGAACGCGGTACCTCGAAAGACTGAAACACACACAGGCGACCGGCAGCTTAGCGAGCTCAGCTATCTTCCGTAAGGTAAAAGACGCGACGAAATCACACTTATTTATTTAAAACGCAGTTGCCTTTCGTACGCATCGCACAACAGCAAACTGCGCATGCGCTCTCACTCTCTACGAGAGCGAGTCCAGCGCCATTCTCTCAACGACCAGCTGCGCATGCGCCCTCACTCTCTGCGAGAGCGACTCCAACGCTGTTCTCTCAAAGTTAAGTTGTCCTCACCCCCCTTGCCTATAAAAAACCAAATTGAGAACGTTTAGAACGAATTTATCTCGATTCCAAGAGCGAAATTCTTGAAAATTCAAGAACGACTAATTTTCATACCCGTTACTCGTAGAGTAAAAGGGTATACTAAAGCCGTGCAAATGTATGTAACAGGCAGAAGGAATCATTTCCGACCATATAAAGTATATATATTCTTGATCAGTATCAACAGCCGAGTCGATATAGCCATGTCCGTCTGTCCGTCTGTCCGTCTGTCTATATGAACACCTAGATCTCCGAGACTAGAAGAGCTAGAGCAACCAATTTTGAAATGTAGACTCCTATTGTCTGCACGCAGATCAAGTTTATTTCAAATTTTTGCCACGCTCACCCCCGCCCCCACAATAAAAAATGTTGAATAACTCCCACAGTTTTTGAGATATCGATCAAATTTAAAACTTACATTAATATTCGCAACATCTATAAGCCCTCCAATTTTCATCAAGATCGGATGATAAATAGCCGAGTTAAAAAATGTTGCATACTTTTCGGATGTCCTGCCTCAGACACACAGGAAGGCTATTAAACGTTTCTTTCCATGAGTAACGGGTATTTCGAAGTCGGTTAGAGCCGACTTTAACTTACGCTCTCGTTTTTTCAAGAGCGTTCGTACTCAAATTATTCGTTCTAGTTTTTTCTTAGTGTAATAATTGGATGAACGATAGTCGAGTTATAAGGAAAACAAAAATGTATGCTGGGTAGCAGCTGCCGCAACGGCGATGGGCAGCACTTCACAAACTTTATGGGGTCCAGAGAATTTAATGGTCGGGCTCGACCGATTTTCTTACTTATTTTTTTTTCCAACTATTGACATAGCTATTCCCATATAGAGTAAATTCGGTTATTCGGAACGGTGCCTACACTGAGAAAAAAATCTATCTAAAATCTAGATTGAAAATCTCGCTTTTGAGAATCTTGCAATCTTTTACAAGCAAGATTGAAAAACCTTGAAATGAGCTTCGAAATCTTCGCTTCGAGATTTATCATCTCGCAACTTATAACCATCCTACAGTTTTCTGTAAAGCTTCAGTTGAAAAATTTTATGACATATATAGATTTATTTTGTTTAAAAAATAAACAGTTTTCGGTTGCAATGCAAACCCACCCTTCCTGGGACTCGAACCACGACCTCTTCGTTCTAAGACATACAGTTGAGGCTTTTGGTCAATTGTGAGGGGCAACCAGTTGCAGTATAAGAACTCAGCCTGCAAAAATCTCGGAGCGTAACAGTTGACGCTCGATGGTAAAGCGATGGTGTCTGTGTTTTGAGTCCGCAGAAGGTACTGAGTTCAAGTCCCAGTAGCGGCGTATTAGTAATTTACATTTATATAAGTTTTGCAGAAAGAAGAAAATGTTAATAACTAAAACAAACACAACACAATTCGAGAAGGATTCAACAGCCACTTGGAAAAATCAAGACCTCGCAAATGTAATTTTGTTGTGTGAAAACAAAAAATAAATTACAAGTGGAAGTCGAATTACCCATTAACACGATATTGGAAAAGCTTGGAAAAGCTCGCACGGTATGACACAAGACGATCTTATATTATAGAATTCTGCACAGCTTCAATTGATTTTGAATAAGGATCCATAACCGAAAATCGTTGATAAGTCATTGGTTTAATTAAGACGCGTAACTTTTCCATCAATCTATAATTTTGTTGGCAATCAAGTTTCATGAATCAGAAGACTATTCAATTTTGGTGAAATTTTTGGTGAATAACTTTTCCAAGGAGCAATCGAAACAGTGGACTGCTTCTGGGAAATCGAAATTGATATGGACAAGTTATTGCGAAGCTTTTTGTCCATGACACAGCTCACACCGATCACTTTGAAAACGGCAGAACAAAAACCGGAAAACACTATTCGAAACATTTGGATTGGACTTCGTCCAATGACTTCGTCATAAAAAATACGTCAACGTCCATCATAAGCCAACAAACAATTCCGAACTTAGCATTCTGTGAATTTGAGTATTTAATTCATATAAAGATTCCGATTTCTGATGACCTTAGGTTTGATTAGGTTAAGGTTGGGCCAGTTGCGATGCCATATATTCCCTGTTAAATCCTATTAAGCCCTAGGGTGGTTCTCTATACTGAACCATTGTGTGGACAGAATGACCTTAAGTAGAGCTGGGATCTCTAGCTCGGATGTTCCAAGAGGTTGAGAAGGAGGGGTTGACTAATTAGCCTAAGTCTCCTCCTTCTCAAAGCTGGACAATGATATAGAAGGTGTACCGATTCCTCCTCTTCCTCATATCAGCAACTTCTTCAGAAGTCGTGGTGTGTTACCCAGATGACATTGACCAATCTTATTTAAAATCTTTTAAAAAGCTATACAAGAAATATTCTAGTATCTTTCATACTGGAAAGCAGATTTTGGTATTATTATTAATTTCAGTATGTTTTTGGGACTGCTTTGCTTAACCTCTTTGATTTTTCCTGTATTTCTTTTGTCTTCTAATTGAATCTGTAGATGCATTACGATTCCCATTAAGACAGACGAAAGAAAATCAGTTTGGATCTTTAATCTCGCATATCCAACTTATATCTGTCTAAATGCATAATTTCAGTTAAGTTGTTTTAACTGCCACCTTTCTCCGACTTCAACTTTTTATTGCCGCTGCTGATGCTCGTCAAATTCCGTTGAGAAAGCTGCAGCTACATTTGCATGCTGCTACTTTGGGAGGAATCCTACAAAAAACTTGAATGCTTGGCTTGTTTTAATGTAAAGTAGCTTCCCCTTTATGACAGCATAATTGCCAAGCCGTTAGCTACTACATGGAAGCCTCCCAGCTGATTCTGTTACAGAATTAACAGAGCGCTGCTACGCTTTAACGCTTCGCTAGCGGCAATTATGCGTCCACAAGGTACGACATACAACAGTGCAAATATATAAATACTAACACTCATACAAACGAGGTCAGTTTGATGAGACAGTGATTTTATTAATTTGCAGACCGTGGTATTCAAATTTTAAGCAAATAGGCAATGTGGTAGAGATTTGGAAAAATCATTATTGAGAAGTAGTTCACTGAACTCCGTACTGGTCGCGCTATAAATCGTCGATATTATCTTTGATATATGATGATAATGCACTAGGTGACTGAGTTCTAGGGTCTATGTATGTCAGTACCTTCAAAACTTTTAAGTGTGGCTACGAGTATTGCTCCGAATTATATGCTTTAGTTATAACTTATTTATGGTTCAGCTAATCAACACCAAACATAATGGATCGATAAATATTAGTGATTACTATTTATATGTTCCGTCCCAACAATTTACCTATGAAAATGAGAGCGAAATGAGGTATTTTTCAAAATAAACTTGATCTGCCTGCAAATATAAGGAGTCTACCCATTCGGACCTGACACCATGAAAAATGCACATCTGCTTTTTCACCGAAAAAGTAGTTCCCAAGACTGAAAAGTTCCATTCGCTTTTATTAAGGCGTGAAACCGTCAAAGAATGCTTCTTTGGGTTGGTATTTTAGTATGGGTTTTTGTTGTTGCTTTAAACTTTGTGAATCGTTCGGGTTTCCCTTCCAATTTCTCTTTCTTAAAGAACAGTTTGAGAAGTCCATCTGTCGCAAGGGAATATTCCATGCATGCGGCGTTCGCTGCGCAAAGAATGTATGAAGTACACGTTCCTTTGGAATCCATTTTGGATGGCATGAAAAAGAGCATACTAATGATGACATTGGAACGGGTCAAGTATGTGATCCAAACAAAAAAAAATTGAGGAAAGCTAACTTCGACTCGACCGAAATTTATATACCCTTGTAGCTTGTATAATTTAAATAAATTAAGTTTTTAAAAGATTTTCGTCGAACATTTTTAGCTGAGTTATTTTCCAAACTCAGCCACTAATTTGACCATTTGCTTGCCTGTTTGTTATATGGCAATTATACGGTATATTAATCATATTTTGACCAAATTCCCACAATTGTGTGCAAATCGATAATATTCATAACTGGAAAGCCGTCTTTAAGCTACCATTGAAAACAAAAAAGTTTTTCTAACTAAAATTACTTTTCCGACCGATAATTTCTATGGCATCTATATGCTATAGTCATCCGATTTGGATCAAACTTGGCAGAATTGTGTAGTAGCATATAATATTGATCAGTAACAAGTTTGGTAGCGATAGCATTGAAAACAAAAAAGGTTTTACACTATATAGTTGACCGATTTTCATCAAACTTGGTGGACTTATGTAAAAGCATAGAAAACTTACAAATACGAGGTATGGGGACGTTCGCGTTAAACACCAAAAAGTTTTTTTTAGCTAAAACTACTTTTTCGACCGATAGTTTAAATGTATGGCAGCTATATGCCAGAGTCATCCGATCCGGACGATTCCGGCAAATGTGCAGCGTCTTTGTACCAAAAGACTTTGTGCAAAATGTGGTTTTCAGAGCTTTAAAACTGACGGAGGAGATAGCATAGAAACAGACTTACAGACGGACATGGTTACATCAACTCAGCTCTTCATGCTTATCAAGAATATATATTTACTTTATGTGGTCGGAGGTGTTTCCTTCTATGCTTTGCAAACATCTGGACAATTTTAATATACCCTCTACAAGGGTATATAAAGATTCGACATCGATTTGAAGCAAAAGCGTCCGCATTTGGCAAAGCATAAAGTGATCCGAATACATGCCGGTTCACGGCAAGTTTTCACAATGGCAAATATTTATAGAAAAACCTATTTTCCAATTTAGGAACCCTGTGGCTATTTCCAATTTCCAAACCTAAAGAAATGAATCGACGGTAAGACATAACGCAAACGAAGAGAACAAAAAATCTATTATTTGGAAGGAGTAACAAAATGAAAATAATCTGAAAAAACAATTTTCATTACAAAACTCACTTATCTATTAAACTGCCCTCGTATGTAATTCGTTTATGGAATTATTTGATTGCAGCGACAAAAACTTGTTTAACCCAAAATGCTACCAAAGTACCAACTAAACGCAACGAAAGTCAAGCGACGCTTTGCTTTTGCCACGCTCGTTAGATAGATACAGATGGAGAAATAGATACATAGATACGGGTACATACATAGACGAGTCTCTTTGTGTGTGGGGGGTGTTCCAATGCCAAATTTGTGCATGGCGAAAACAAATTAAAAACTAACAAACAAGATCAAGAGAGACAGAGACAGAGAGACAGAGAGACAGAGACAGAGAGAGAGAGAGAGAGAGAGAGCGAAACTACAAGATACACAGCAACCAAACTGTGTGGCATCTGTATCTGCTCAATGCTAACAAGCGCCGTCTAGTTGAAGGGGCCTTGGCACTTCACTTGATCAAGTTGAAAGTGAATTAAGTTTTTGCTTTTCTTTGGCGTTGATGAAGCGAAAGGCAAGACACAATGCCATAAAAAGAAAGAAAGGCAACAACAACAAACTGCCGATGGTGCAAAAATATTTGATATCTTTTGCTTGCCGTGATAAAGCAAACACGCAGCTATAAATAAATATTCTAATGCCAGTTCGAAAATTGTTTAAATGAACAACCAACTGCCAACCTAAAGAAGCTATCAAAACTTAAGCCACAAAGTTGTGCCCCTGAAAATTTGGCAGCAAGGTGAAACTAGACAAAATTCATTACTGGCAAATGCTTTTCTCTTTTTTTTTTTTGTTCAAGTTCTAGGCTATTGACACGATGCCAACGAAACTAAGAAAGAAGCGCATGAAGATGAATATCTTACGGGAAAAATGTACCAGATAATGAAGTTCGAACTTTGTGCAAAATGTCTGAGGCAGCTATCAGTGGAATCTAGACAAAGTTACCCAAAACAAAAAAACATAACAAAACAACAAACGAACCGGTTTTTCTTCTAATAGTCAAGGCAATCTCTCTCTTCTATTTCTTTCTGTTGTGTATGAGAGTGTGTATTGACCTTTCCCAGACAACAAATTTTAATGACACTAATAAAAACAAAGCAAAATGAACTTACAACAAAGTAGAGATGGCGACAGCGATGGCGATGGTGTTGGGCGACCCCACCACCAAATCACCGGACGCGATCAATGACTACACACACACACACTCATACAGGCATAGCCCAGGCGAGTCATTTGGTTTGTTGACCCAAGCATAGAGCATTCAATAAATTGAAGAAAATGAATGAAAGGAGAAACGCGACATGGATGGAAAAACATGTAAGCGATGACCAGGCAAAAGCATTCAAGGAGCGGAGATGCGCATTATATGGCAGTGACTGACTGCTCCTTAATCGCATTGGACAGCAAGTGGCAGGTGAAGTTGAACCAATTCGAAATTAAGACCAGCAAAATGAAACTAAGCAGGTTAAGAAAAAGTATCAGGAATAGAAATATTAACCATTTTAGCCAGGGACGCAAAATCGAACAGCTAATTTTAGCTCGGAAGCCGAACCGCTCGAACCGACGTCCAGTTCGGTTTCTACACATATTTTAAGACGTACAGCTCTAACTAGTATATTTTGGAATTTTAGTCGTTTCTCTAAAATTAGTTTTAACCGCATTTCGGACCTTCAGAAGGGAGACGACCGATAAACTGAATTGACCTTTAGCCATGACGGATTGATTTTAAAATGAGTTGGCACAGTTGGTGGAGATGTTTTGCTTCACATCTTTCCTTACATCTCCTGTAACTGCCCTCCGACCTACTGATTTGCCTTGGAAGTCTACAATTTCCTATACTGGACAATGTTTTGAATATTCAGCCATAATGGTACGTTTTCTTTTCGATCCAAGGAGAGCCTGACAACTACTTTTGCAGGATAATTCAGATTTAACATTGGCAAAAAAAAACTTTCAAAACCCATAGTTTAATTTCGGATTGGAATTTTACACCACCGCACACAGACGGCGCAGCAGGTGCATTTTTGGCAATGGAGACTCGTTGATAACGGTTGTTTTCTCTGTTGCTTGTTGTTGGGCTGCTCCGAAACTCTAATTTTATGCCCACCGCTGTTGTATATAAACGAAGTTTGCAGGTTGTTGAAGCGTGAAGAGCAAAAACTATGCTGATGAGAGGATTCTGGTGATTCTCGAAACAAGGCTGTACGGACGTACCATTGCCATTCCAAATGTTGTTATTAATCTCTGTTGAGTTGTGTTGATTAATCTTGATTACTAAATATCTATAGAAGGTACGAACCACCTATCTTCAAAGCTGTGGGAGATATGCCGGTTTTCCAAATTGCGTGGGCTGCAGGGATCTGCCTGCAAGTATAAGAAGTTTATGTCCCGTACATGTCAAACCTCTATCTCGTACCATCTCTGAGATCTGTTTGTTCACACGGAGGGACGGACGGACATGGCTATATCGACTAGGCTGTAGATGGTGATCAAGAATATATATATTATATATAAGAATGATTCCTTTCCCTGTTACCTACTTTTGCACAAAATCAATATACTCTGTGTACCTTTGGTACAGAGTATGAACAGTATAAGCATTGTTTTCTTCATTGTTTGTTAAGAAATGTTCCAAATGTTTTGAACAGTGTTCTATACAATTTTAGTCAGAATACCGATCATTGATAAATAACACTAGGCGTTTCTATCACTTTAAAATAAAGTGTGTTTCCAAAACTAATATTGATAACAAATAAAAAAGAACATGTTATTTTACATTTTGAACATTTTTCATTTAGACATACAAAAGCAATAACATTTTATACCCAGTAATTACAAATTATATTCTGGTGCATGGATTTCAAAGTCACCTTTCAATTTGATCACAGTAGTAAGGTTCTACATCGTCATCGACTGAAAGTGATTAGCTTAAGGCCAACTCGGACCCTCAACACTTATTCATGGAGCAATGAGTATTAGAGCTACAATTTAAGCAGTCTCTCAATTTAGGAACGAGTTACTCATAGTCTGCGACGAGATGCTTTACACAAAATTATAGTCGGAGTAGGAAAACACGGAGGTTAAAGCAAGACGAACATTGAGCGCGTTCACCAGCATACACCAATCATCTAACATAAGTCATCAATCAACAAAAAAGTGTTTGGCTGCTGGTGAACGTGTTTGATAGAATTTTAAGGCAACAGAGTCATCGATATATTTTTGTTGGCGGAAGTTTTGAATTTTTGGCAACTAATAGCTAAATAAAATTTAGAACAGACTGTTTAATTTATATGACCGTCGTCACTAGCAGCAACTGCTCCTAGAATCCCCTTGAATTTTCCTCAAAACTTTGTTAGCCATTTAAAATTTCTTGTAATCCCGGCGAGAATGTACACAACAAACTCGAATATCTGATGGCCAGATCTTTTTCCTATATCAACACGATCATTTAGTAATATGAAGAGCTCCTGTGTTTTGCCAGCAGCCAAATTACATAACGCTGGGTTTTATTAAGAGTTACTTTCGGTATTAGTTCATCCAGGGCAACGCAAAGAAGGGTCTGCAAATGTTCAATTTAATAAAGTATTTAATGGGCAATGAGCTGAGAGTCCTTAACGATGCACGGCACATCATGACATAATCCTTGAATTTGTCCATTCTCTATTTTTGTACTTTCACAACAATTGAGTATGCGGGGGCTGCTTCTTTTTGAAGAGGCGGCTTTTCAAGTTTTCTTCCTCCGCAACAACCAATTCGGCAAATCGACTCTAGAGAAAAGGGAAATGCTTGAATTAACGAACGGGTCAAACTGGCCCTCTCTAATCTCATATCTGAGGGAGGCCACCAAATATAGGCAGGAGTTTATAGGGGATTTTTAAACGCGAGTGTCAAATTTATTTGTAACGAATTTTGCAATGTTAAATGTTAACTGTTAATTAGTTAATATTCGGTAACCTCAACTAATGTATTATATTGTTTATTTTTGAATTATTGTTAATATCAATCTATGTAGTTAATTTCCTACGAGGGGTCCCTCTTACGCACCATTGCCGGTGAACGATTTGATATCTCGGGACGACTGGGATAGTCAAGTGTAGTAACGGGAAATGGAGTATTGTGGACCAATTACGGAAAGTATAGGCTGACGGCTTTAATTGCCATGCCCAGAAGCGTACCATTATTTATTTATTTTAAAGTCACTACGTGCATTCAATAAACACATGTTATAAAATTGAAAAATAAATACTACTACTACTACTACAGTGATCAAATTGAAAGGCGAATTTTGTTGTATTTTCAAAATCTTTATTAATTTATTTTAATCTATTTCATCACCTTCAAAATAATGCAATACTTTTGCCTACGAACTTCTAGCAATCACTATGTTGTGCACTATTCGCTTGGGGGGGAAGAGTGGACAGCAAATTTGAATTAAATATCAATTGAAGAGTGACTGCCCTGAGGTCAAGTTGTGAATTCAGTCCATGATAAAACTACAACTAACAGGTATGGCGCTCAGCCAACATTTTCAGCTAAGCGCTTTTGCTTTGCACCGCGAGAGAGAGCGGGACAGTGAGCTCGAGAGCAAACGTCGCACACAGAAATGTACCATGTGTGTGTGTACAACAAAAAAACAAAGCAGTTACAGATTTACATCGGACCTCAAAACGGCTAAATGGAAAAAAGTAGGTCTCGGTGATATAATTAATATGTGTGAAAATCGAAAAATTTTATTTTAATTCTAAATGGGTGCGACAGGGCCCCAAAGTTTTGAAAAAAATTAATCATACAACTCGTTCATACAACGATACAAATTTGTACAACGAAGTGATTAGTTCATTTAAATTGCTGTCATCTTTTGAAATTCAAAAAGGCAACTACATTTGTGAAAATATGGCAGAAGAGACTGGTGTTTTTTTTGTTCGGCTTATTGAGCCCATTTTTAGTTAACACGCGTTCCTTAAGGCTCGGCTGTTGAAGCTGATCAAGAATAAGAGATAAATAAAGGATTGGCTAGTCGATATAGGATACATAAAATAAACAAATCCTGTAATTTAACATAGTGCTCTCTTTTTGGTTTTGGAATTCGAAATAATTTTTATTTTTAAATCAACGCCGACTATTTTTAAACGAAAAGATTATATGATAATAGACAACACTGCGTATGAGCTATTCACAAAAACTTTAAAGCCTATTCGCGCCCGTTAAAACTCTACGTTTTATAATTTTGGTTTTTTACGCATACATAGATAGTGGGGTGAGACCATTACCTTAAAAATGTCATATTCAGGAGGTCCAATTTAATGTACATACATATGTATATGTATATGCTAAGCAAATTTTCCCATGACGCACACTCTTTGTTTTGTTTTGATCTTGGTTTAACGAGACGGGACTTGTCGAAGTTTTATCAAAAATATTGCCTCTTATGGACAATATTCATATATTTACTAGAAATGGGTGCGGGACGGAAATATCGCTAGACCCGAAGTTCACAGTGTAGTCGTGCCGGAGAGGTACATATATTTTCAGCATCCACTTGACAGGAAGGGATTAATATACATATAATTCTGGAGTTTCTGAGCGCCTAGAGAATTTGGACCCTTAGAAAGGGATGGGATAAAATTTAACATGTGTAAAGGCCACTGCATTTACAATGCAGAATGTTGATTTATTTTTACCAGCTCTGGGCTCGAAACTGTCTACAAGATAAAATGAAGCCAATCATATTAATATCCAAAAACACAATTTTTACAATTTCTTAAAATCTTGGATGCGGGCGAAGTCGCGGCGGGTTCAGCTAATACATGTATGAATCGTCTTAGCCTCCACTTTAAGCTAAGGAATTTGCGTCAGAGCTGCTTTCCTAATTAAGTTTTACTTGAACTGAAACGGATAACACAACGTTATAATGAGGGTCTAAGAATTTAGGATGCAATTTTTTCAAAGAGATTGGTCTTGCGTTTTTCTATTTTACTCTATTTAAAGTTTTGCTAAGCCAGACACATTTTGTGAAAGGTTACGATTTAACCAAATTGCGTGAAAGACCTCCAAAACGAAGTGCCAGCTTGCGGTCTATTTGTACACTCAGAACCGAAACTGTACCGGTACAATGTTTGGGTTCTGTTCGGTTCCAAAAATATCGGTACTTGGATAACGGTACAAACGGATAACGGTAAAAATTAAAAATATTGGTTCTGATTCTAGTAAAATCCCGAAAATCTTAATAAAGAGTCATTTGTGTCCTCTTAATTTCTACATTTGTATACAATTTTTAGATATAACGAAGATAAGGCAATTACTATAGTGGAGAAAAAAACCGGTAGACGCCGAGCCGGGTTAGTTGAGTACAAACAAACACAACCCTTACTCATTTCAATCGTTAGGTACAGCTGGCGGCTTGGCCAGAGATATTTATAAGGAAAAGGAAGCAGAGAAATTTCCGCGTTCTTCGATTCGAGGCATGACTGGATTAGTTTTTCTAAAGCAGCGATGCCCAGCCGTATGCTCTTTGGGTACGTTTTGTTATTGTAATTGCACGGAACAGAGGAAATCAATGATCGTATACATGCAGGGCGCGAGGCATACGAAACGACACACATGCTAACGATTTCGTGTGTATGCGACGCGTAGAACAAAAACCGGTTTTGTTCTCTTCTTTGATTGGTGTTTGCGAGCGCAAGCAAACTGACCAACAACAATTTGATTATTGGTATTGGTGCTTATCTTTGTGAGTATTGGTGAGTGCTCTGTCGTTTGCTGATTTTGGGCATGCCTGTTCTAAGGTATTCACCGAACTTGGTTAAACTCTATATTAAATAGTAATTTTTATGCTCCAAATCATTTTCGCAGAATCGCACAGCTGACTTTAGTTTCAAACGAGTCCAATCACTGGGCGAAGTAGAGTACATCTCTAACAAGGAGCGGTCACATGTTTATTTTTTTCACAATGACACATTTGGATTGTGGGCCTGGGAAAGACAAGTATTAAGTTGCTCCTCATATTCTCACCAAGGCATGAAAAGAAAATGAAAAGCGAAATGCGTTGAGATGACGTCGTACAGAAATGTTGTTGCTGTTGATGATTGGGGGGGTGGGGGCGCCGCTACCAACTAGCAGCTGGTTTGCTTCTGCTGTTGGTGTTATTATTGTTGTTGCGCCTGCCTGAGTTTGAATTTCAAATGCTTTTGTTTATTGGGTTGGAGGAGAATGCCTAACGAATTTCTCAAGGTTTTTGCAAATACACAAATTTCTATCGCTAATTATGAAAGTTACCTTCGCGTTACAATTCCGTACTGCTGTTTTAAGCTTGGACTTGGAGTGTAAAGTGTACTTAAATCACTGCCCGCTTCAAGTATTTTTATGGGCGCTATCTTTATTGGTTGAATGCTAATTCAATGTTTAATTGCATTTCAATTTTTGCACACGGACACACACATATGCACTTTGGCATTGGCAACAAAAACACTCTTTTTTTTTGTTTGCGTCACGCGCACTTTAAAATTGGAATTTTTTTATAGAACGCGGGGGTGTGGGAATTGAGTAATCCACAGCCAATGCAAATTTTTAAATAATAACCGATATCGGCATATTAATGCACAACTGACGGTCAGTTGATAATTAAAGGAGGAGCGTAGACGCGTGGGCGAACCTTTTTCTTGAGCCCAAAAATACAAACTAACACAAACTTTTTTAGTGTGACCGGACTAATGTTAGCTGCAAAATACACAATAGAGTTGACAGGGTGGCAAGTATATGAAATATTCTCTTGCTGTTAACTTACAGTTATGAATTTAAATTTGTGATGTTACAAATGTTTAATGATTTTATTTAAAATTTTAGCTTGATTTTTTAAATAAATTTTGCAAAATTAAATGCAAAACTATGGTATTACACATGTATAAACATAAATCAACTAACTTGTTCCAAACAGGAATGAAATGAATGTAGTTGGGAAGCTGCAGTTGGCGCTTGATTCAGTGGATAATACTACTTAGGGCTTTATCAAATCTCCAGACCTTAGAACACATAATACCGAAAATTGACCTACACGTCTTAATTACAACATACCTTGGTCCAGATGACGGTACAGAAATGTCTTGAAGAGCAGGGAAGCACTAGTTAGACTAACCACCAAAAAGTCAGTGGCTATCTACAGGGTACCCAGACAGCAGGCTTAAAAGGAATCGGAAAACGGACTCTCTGGCTGAAGAAGGAGTCGGTCTGTCGAATGACAGAAGAACGCTACACAGCAACTTAGAGAAACTGGGGACCTATAGGGATCTCACTTCATAAAATTATAAAAAGCACCCTTAGATGGACCATGTATATGCTTTTCGTCAAGTGGCAAATAAATAATAAAAATAACAATTTTTGTACGACTTATTCTAAAGCTAAGGTCCCACAGTCAAATAATTGGCCAAATCAGGGAACTTTTCGGCCATATTTGACAAATTATGTGCATATGGAACCATAGTTGGTAAATGTTTAGTATAGGTCCGCAAAACCGCGGAATGTTTCTATTATTTACCTCTTTAAAATGAACATCTTCATTAATAATATTTTCTTCTGAGGGGTCATAAAGGCGCCCAATAGCCAAGAAAATCGCATGTATACCTTTTGGGTGCTTTTTTCTTAAACTTTTGTGAAATGGGAATTTCGCCAGATATCCGAAGTAGTGGTCCTTTTTTCGGCCAAAGTGAGGAATCGCACCCTTAACATCCCAACATAGCCGTTCGATGTTTTGGGTGTATGGGCCTTGAACTCAGGATTGACAAATTTTTTAGAGTACTAGCCATTCAATGTTTTTGGTATGGGCCTTGGACTCAAGGTTGACAAAATTTTTAGAGTGGTAGCCGTTCAATATTTTATCCGTCCGCTGGATTTATCTAATTTATTAAAAAAAAAACTCTCGTCTGATCGATCGATCTGATTATGTTAAGATGGATTGTTCTATCAGCTCTTGTTTTCAAGATATGGTGGAAAAACAAAAATGTTGAATTTGTGGCCTTCTAGAATTTATGGGGGCCACACTTGGCATAAATATCTGGATTTATGAGCTATTTGCGACAGAGCACATATCAATGCATCTTTACAAAAACTAAGGTGCTTTATAAGTATAGCAAAAGGTGTCTAAATTGGACTCTTAAAGTCAAATAATTCCATTTTTGTGGCAATTTCCTCAAAACACGGACATGGCTATATCGACTCGGTTGTTGATGCTGATCAAGAATATATATACTTTATAGGGTCAGAGTCGTAAATGATTCCTTCTCCCTGTTACATACTTTTGCACAAACTTAATATACTCTGTGTACCTTTGGGCCTTGCATGAATGGAGTCAAAGTGCCCTTTGATTCATGTTTTCAAAAAAAGGTCAAAATCAGAAATTGTTTTGGTCCAAGTTAGTCAGCTCAAATTCCTAGTGACTCCAAACAGCTCAAGCTCCAAACAGATCATGTTCAAATGGATCAAGCATCAAACAGATCAAGTTTTAGTTTTTCTATAGATCAGATCAAGTCAAACATTGAGCCCTCTAAAAAAAATGTTTTTTTTTCCCAAATTTCTTAGCTGCGCAATTTGCTATGTTGATATCGATTTTTTAAAATTAGTGATTATTAAATCACAATCACTTAATTCTATGATGCATTTTTTGTTTTTAATAAATATATCTGGGGAATGACCATATAAAGTGTTGGATAGATATCACCCTCCAGAACTTTTGGAGCTCGTACAAAGTTCTCCCATATACTGGTAATTTCTTTGTGCTTGTTAACCTTTAAATCACTAAGACGGGCTTCCTCTTTTCTAGTTATAAGAATTAAGGATGTTTCAGTCTACGCGGTCTCAATGGAACGCAAGGTATAAAAAGCTGTAATCCAGCGGGTGGGGCAGAAACTTTTAAGCGTTGCTTTTAAATTAGCGTTGCTACAATTATTCAACATGTCGCCTAGTTCCTTTATGTCTGTACTACAGAGAATACAAATGTTCACCACAGAAAAATTAGTAATAAACTTTTTGTTATACCCCCAACGAATCAGAAAAAATCGGTTTTGGCCAAGGTGCATCCTGCCTTTAGCATAGTGTTATCTTACTAATATGCCAGAATATTTTCACCCATGGCTGCAAACCTATGAAATTCTGCTGGATGTTCAGTACGGAGGCTCGAACCCCTTCTGAAGTCTAAAGTTCGTTATTATTATTAGCAGGCTCTTGGTCAATAAGTTAGGATTTTCATCATAACTTTTTTAAACCAAGACACGCAAAACACCACAAAGGAGGCTGTTTGATCGAATAGCTATTTCATAAACTTCCACAGTTCAATCATCAGCGATCTTTGACCCAACTTCCATGAGTTGGCAGAGGCTACCTCATGCCAGAGCTGCTAAGACCGCTTGGGAATACCAAGTCAGACTTGCAGCAAAAAAACCGAAAACAGTAGCAAACGCCAAGTCACAGAAGCTTTGTGTATGTGTTGTGCATGCCCCGTATCGGCCCTTATGTTGTTAGAAAGTTAAAAGTGATTCGGCAAGTTACAAACATAGGAGGTTCGGTTCATAGTCCGGTTCGAGACACAAAAAACATGAACCGAACCGGTTCTTCAGGGTTCGGTTTACAGGACAGTGTGAAGGATTGCAGCAATTATAGATCACACATTTAAAAAATATGCTTCTAACGCTCCATCCATCTGTCTGAGGACGGTCATCCACTCATCTGCTGGAAGGTATTGTTTGTAAATATTATTAGGAAATTCTTTACTAATAATATGACACATTACTTAACAAAAACCTTTATCATTCTTAAAAGACTTCATAAGTAGTTTCAGATCTACAACCCTAAAGGGAGAACAGTTTTTTAATTGGTTTGGTTTTTAGACACATTCTATATTATTTGTATACGTAATAGCCAGATATTCCAAATTTGGGAAAATATCGATGTTTCATCGATGGTTTACTTTTCAAACATCGAAAACATCGATGTACCTAGACATCGGTTTGTCTCCAGCTCTACTTTTTGTAAATTGTTTGAATCGGTAAATACCTGATTGGTTTTGTTACCTTAAAACCCTCATAAAATTAATGATCAGCTTGGCGAGCTGAGTCTAGAGTGGAATTGCTTTATCACATAATGATGATCAGGCAATAAAAGGAACATGTAAAATGGTAACAGCTTAGCTTTTGAAATAAGGTCGCATCTAGTGTTGTGGAGTTGAATGATCCTGATAGCTTCTATCCCAGGCAAAGGCGTTATCAAATCTAAGCCAATTTCCAGTAGTTGTAATTTTCGTAGCTTTCCTAAGCTTTTTATAATTTCCGAAAAAAAAACTCGAAATGCGTTTCATAATCTTAACATTCAATGTTCATATGTATATATTGTATATATGGTATATTTATGCTTGCATTTGCTTATGAATTACTCAAAATCTGTTATTTGCTTAATTTTAATTTACAATTGCACAACTGCCGCTTAAAATATGGTGCATAAATAAACGCACAGTATACAATATACATACATATTTATATTTATATAAAAAACATAGACAACTAGAATTACGAATAGGTTTTGGAAATTCAACATTAAAATACATACATTGATAGCAACATTAGTGCACAACAACAATTCAATGTTATTGTCTAGGAAGACGACGCCGGTGCACGCGCTTCTTTAGCAAACGCCCACCCGAGGAATGTCAACAAAACAGCGGACATACGTACGTATGTATTTACATCATGGCTAGGACTTAAACGGACTCTGTTCAGCTAATACTAGAATTACATACATAATCTCTACTATAAGTCCATCACTTCTCCAGGGCCTCCTGCTCGCTATGCTGCCGCTTGAAGCCCCACTCGACGAAGACAAACGCTATGGTGCCAATGGTACCGGTGACCACCAATATGCCCAGCTGCACATAGAGGCCCGCATGCGAGGAGTAGAAAAAGCTAATCGCCGCCGCCACCGACTGGGTGAACTTGAACAGGGCAAAGGCGCCCACAGCATTATTCACATACTCGCCCCCCAGCATGGAGTAGATCTGGGTGTTGAAGCAGGCATCGCCTAAGCCTAACAGGAATGCACAGACCAGTGCTATACTGGCCCTGGGTGGGTCCAGGTAGGAGATATCGGTGGTATCTGTGAATGGAGCGCTGTTTGGCAGATTGATAAAGATCAGAAAGAAGGCGATCATGTGCATGATGTAGCCGGCAATGACAATTGGATCGCGGCCATAGAGCGTGGTCTTGTTGCCCAAAATTCCAAAGAGTCCGCCGCCAAAAACTTCGCCGGCGCCAATGCAAATGCCCACAAGACCAACAATTTCCTTGGGCGTTTCAGCTATTTTCATGGTGAAACCAATGGCTGAGCCAAACACTCCGCTGAAGAATGACAGCTCCAAGCCTGTCAAAGAGAAGGAAAATTAGAATTGCGATAAATCCTTGAATCCCATTCCATAGGCTTACCCGTGTAAAAGAAGGCCAGACTTAGGAGCAGCATTTTCTTGGTGCAAAAGAGATGACCTGCCGATTTTAATGCATATATGGCCTGACCACAGCCCGTGTGCTTCTGTTCCAGCTCATTGTCCTGCTCCGCATTGTCGGCCATAAAGCGCAACGCGGCCAAAAACACAATTCCCAGACCAGCAATTATGGTCAGCACACCAATGACCAGATTTCGTGTTTCCTTGTCGATGTGCGTCTTATCTTGGAACTGATAGTACACAAAGAGATTGCCAATGAACATGCTGCATTGCAGCAGGGCCCAAAATATGCCCGAGTTGCGTGAAATTGTGGTTGAGCTGCTGCAGCGTGCCAGATATGTACCCTGCCCCGTCCAGGTGATGGAGGCGCCCAGACCGAGCACAGCACTGCCCACATACAGTAGAACTGTCGATGGGAATATAAAGGTGATCATAAAAGCGCTAGAAAGGATGAATCGGATTAAAGTTATGGTGTAAATCCAACTATATTTGCATATACTCACGTATAGGTCAATGCTCCCACCACCATGGCCACACGAGGTCCAGTAAATGAGATGAACGAAGGCGCCAGCCAATTGGACAGAGAGAAGAAGAGATAAATAATGGCCAGACTCGTATAACCTTCGCCCTTAAAGCTGTCATCCTCATGCGAAATGCTGGTCAATATGGTTTTCTGCGAACGAGTCCATTAGGGTGACAATTTAGATATATTGCAACTGAGTTTTCAATTTTTATTTTACGATCGGAAAACAATCAAGAATTCTCTACACAAACCAGAGGAAATCAAGAACGAACTCAAAAACGGTCTAAATTATTATAATAATATTTCTGAGAACAAAATACTCATTTTATCTGAAATAAGTTTTGTTTTCGAAATCCCATCACAGTTTATTCTTCTTTTTTGTCCTTTCGTAATTCCTGAACCGTACCGAAGCCCGTAAAGGGAAACGAAACGGTTCGAATTTATTCATAGATGGTTTTGTATAAGAAAAATCAACTAAACGAGATGTAGATTTGTGCGGTTTATTGTAAGGACAGATTTTGCCAGTCAACCTCTTACATCCCAATTGATTTACTCAACCTTTACCGATGGTCCATACTCTTATAATCTAGTACCACCTTAGGAGTCTTTCTATCCGCCCCTTTAGGAGCAGTGTTCAGTGACTCTTGTGATAGTGACTCCTGTTCCTTGGCTCTTAGCAGTGCCTTTTTTTCAGTGACTCCTGTTCATTTAGTCTTATGTAGTGACTCTTGTTCAGTGATTTGAGTGAAATGAACAACCTAAGCACAACAATTTTTTTAAGGATCGGAGACAGGACAATTTCGATATCGTGTCATAATATGCTTAATGGCTTAGCATTAGAAAAACGTATAAGGTAAAACAATCGCTGTGCATAGAGAACAATACCGTAGACCAGAGTCCGGCGCCTCCCTACCTGAAGTGTATACGACTTCGCTCTGCGGCAGCGACGTCGACACAACGACAGTATACGTGCTTATACTGCTCTCTTTTGCAACAACAAAGAAATGATAAATGAGCGCGCTCTCGAGTTGTTAAACACACACACGCAACTCCAAAATGAGCATGTGTGTTTTGCCGGCCCCTGCCGTAGACGAAAGCTAGCTCGGGCTCTGCCAAAGTTTATACATATACCCTTGCACCTGCTATAATTTATATAAATAAGGTTTTTTATGATTATTACTCAACAATTTAATTGTCGCTTTGAACATTGTTAGCTGAGTGATTTCCGAAACTCAGCAATAGATGGCACCGCAACTTTCACCATTTTCTGGCCAGATTGTTATATGGCAGCTATACGATTTATTCATCCGATTTTGACCAATCTCCCCAAAATTTTGTGGAAACTGATAGTATTCACAACTGGAAGGAATAAGCACGCTATTATTGAAAACAAAAATGATGTTCTCACTAGAACTACTTTTTCGACCGATTGTTCCTATGGCAGCTATATTCTATAGTCATTCGATTTGGATCATACTTGACAGAATTGTGTGGTAGCATATAATATTGATCGGTAACAAGTTTGCGAGAGATATCATTGAAAACAAAAAAGTTTTCCTACTAAGACTTTTTTTCAGACATATCTTTTGTATGGCAGCTATACTATATAGTTGGCTGATTTTCATAAAACTTGGTGGAATTATGTGAAAGCATAGAAAACTTATAAATACGAGGTTTGGGGACGTTAGCGTTGAAGACAAAAAGTTTTTCTCACTAAAACTACGTTGTCGACCGATGGTTCCTATGGCAGCTATATGCTATAGTCATCCGATCGGGCCGGTTCCGACAAATGTGCAGCGTATTTGTACCAAAAGGCTTCGCGCAAAGTTTGGTTAAGATAGCTGACGGAGGGGATAGTATAGAAACAGACGGACGGACAGACGGACATGGCTATATGAACTCAGCTCGTCATGCTGATCAAGAATATTTATACTTTTTGAGGTCGGAGATGCTTCCTTCTATGCGTTACAAACATCTGGACAATTTTAATATACCCTCTACAAGAGTATACAAAATTTTCTAAATCATTGGTTGGCTGGGATTTCGTCGTTTTGAGGCAATAGTCTCGCCACTGGATCGCATGGCTTGTTTCTTTCTGAGTGCTTAAGTGCTAAATGCTTATGGCTACATTCTTAACTATGATTTGGCCGCTCTCTCTCGTGAGTGCTTGATAGTCGTATGCACTAAGATGCAGTCGTTCATATGTTCTGTCTTCGAGGTATAGTAAAATAAAATAGGTAAAAGTAAAAACAAATTCATGATTTCGTTACATTTATCACGGATGTTTTTCTCTGTGTGTGCATGTCAACGAACCAGCAGCTGCTTAATAATAATATTTATTTAATTTATTATGTACGCAGCGTGCCAGTATTTCAGTTTAAGCTTTTCTGCAATACAGGTAATTCCTGTCCGGAAGTTTCCGACTCTGGGCAAAGCTTTTGATCACAACAGAAGCTGGGACTGAATATCTGTAGTAACCTCGTCCCCTCGTATATTTGTTTTAAATTCCATTCTTGGCGCATTTTAAAACCAGTTTGGAACCAAATTCAAGTGCAATGACAATTCTTGCATTCTAGCTGCAAGTTTTTTTTTTTGCATTCATGAATGGAAAATTACAAATTCGCCTACGTACGTTCATACATACGAGTGGGTATTTATGTGCGAAACATGTTTGACTCTTGAAAATTTTCCACACTTAAGGACGCTCATTTCATTGGAGTTTAGAACGATATGAACGTTATCGCAAAGCTCGGACTCTTGACACTATTTCCACTTCGATTTGCATCAATTAGCTACTGACTGGTCCTTGTGCTCATTTCGAAAAGCCAACTTGAGATTGAGAGACCTGCATTATCAGTAATCAATTTAATAAGCAAGTGGCACACGGGGAGCGTACGACGATGCCACAGTGCAAGTGAAAGTTGCAAAGCTATAATTGACTCTTATACGCACTCGTCAAGCATGAAAAACTGAAAGCACAAAACTGCCATATATGGACTTTGAGAAGTAAAAGTAAATGCCCTTGCATATAATTGCAAGTGGAATCCATTGAATCAGGAACTAAGAATACTAAAGATCATTCAACCGTTTAGCTCGAACCAAATACTTTTAAATCGCAGAGCCTTCGTGTCGAATCTAAACTGAAACTAAATGAAAATGTTCTTGGGATCCTGGGATCATATATGATCGAACCTTTCATGCAATCCCAAATAATTGTACTAATTTCTAAGCGAAGATATACCACGCAAAAACAGTAGAGAAGACTATCCATTTGAATGGAATTCTAATGAAAATTTTTAACAACATCCATTGCATACTTAAGGGCATCCATTGCATCGAACCAAAGTTTTATAGATATTATAACGCATATATGTATTACGCATGTGAAACAAACAACGATTTTCTTGGGAGATCCCAATTTTTGCTTCTCCCTGCCTTTACGAGGAATATATATATTGAAATTTAGCTATACCTTTTTTATAAATGGGTGTTGGCTGAGAGCAAAGATTTATAGATATTATAGATGACGCATGTGAAAGAAAAAACGATTATTCTTGGGAGCTGACATTGCATCCAAAAAAAAAAATTAAAAAGTTTCTATGAGATGCGGTATCTATATATGTAGTGTTTTTGATCGAACGCATGTACTAACAATGGGCTGTGATTGGAAAGGTACCCAATTTTCTTACCTAGGTAAGGAACAAGGTAAATGTCAACAAAATATACCTAGGTAAGGTAAAAGGTATCCGGAATTTCCAGTACCTAGTTAAAGGTAAAGGTACAAAAAGGGTACTTTTAAATTAAAAAGCATGGTTCATTAAATTATATTAGTAATAAATATTAACTGTACGGGCTTAAATCCAAATATAAGGTTTAAAAATCCAGGTTTATTTGGAATCCACTTCAATTTAAAGCAAAGGTCTTTTTTAAGAACATCTATAAGTTGATTACAATATTTCAAATTTTTCAAGCATTCAAGTCAGGAAAAATCCTTAATTACTACGGGATTTGCCCTGCAAAGTTGTGACCGAATAACTAAATTACATTAAATATCAATAGTCTTGGCGAAAATGTCAGTAACATTATTCAATTCATGCAAAAACTAAATTTCTGTATTTGTAAATAAGGGTCACCTTCACCAGCTACTGGCGCCAGCTGTAAAGTAACTAGCCATGAAAAAGCAAAAATTCTCTAACTATTGCCGTTCGAATTCAGCTTTAAACCGTAGGTCCCCTTCTCTTGTGCGAAAAATTATAATCACACGCCAAGAGTTTGAGAGAAGCTTGGCCCTGGCCTTCCTGGAGGTGTTGTTTGAACCAATTTTAAATTTTTACAATCACTTTTTCAATTGTGTTTAAGTTCTAAAATTCGTTGATTTCTGTCATGAAAACTTGAACAATGTGTTTGGTGGATCCTGTTCAGTATCTTTCGTAACAACTAAGTTCACAGTGTGTGAAGCGCATCTAAAGTGCCTTGGAAACATAATATCACTATCAGCTAAACTATGCTGCTCTATTCTCTTTAAATCAGACTCCTCTATAAACTCAGGCTTCACGAGTTTACTTCAAAACTGTACACTTTTAATGCTTTTCAGAAGTTGGATACATTTTCTGTAACTAACTAGCATTTGGATATCTCTAAGTCGGTATTTGCTATGAACTTCAGCTAATATAGTAGCAAATTCATTTCATGTGTGTGGGAAAATAGTACACGATTTCACTTTCGTAAAAAATTTGCGATTTAAAACAGATTTCCAGTACAAAATTGGTCTAAAAATCGACAAACTTTTGCGAAAGTGAAAATGGGAGCACTGCTGATAGTCCGGCATCCTGTTTTCTAGCAAGAAGCGTATAGTTCTCTAACACAGATTATTTACCGGACGTCCAGTTAAGGCCACGAACAGGTCCCGGATACTTTTCTTTTCAATATGGCAGAGCGCGCCAGATGGAAAAAAATCACGTACGAAAAGTACCTAGTACCTTACCTTTTGACAAGGTAAATGAAAATTAATACCTAGGTAAGGTAAAGTGTACTCGAATTTGAAAATACCGCGGTAAGGTAAAAGGTACACAAAATATGTATCTAGGTATGTACCTAGGTACTTCCAAACACTGACAAAAAGATAGTTTAAGGTACAGTTAAGAAATTGTCGGAGATGGCTGCATAAAATTGTAGAAGAATGTATGACATCCAACTTTCTAAATAGAACTGCGCAGATATGGAGTCCAGATCATTTTTGACTAAGTCGAGCAAAAGCAGTTAAAACTCGAAGACTTTTGACTCCGCTCATTTTGGTCCACTGGGGTTTCTTCCATACAAAACGACTCGTCGGCATTCTAAAATGAATTAAATAATTAATTATTTAATTATTAAAACTTGAAACCAAGCGCCCCGTGTAATTTTATTTCATGGCTAAGGTTTTTATACTACCATCATACTTTTTCAGAAATTTTAGGTCTCGACTCTATTAACTTTTTAGTGTTGCATAGTCTAGATGGCAATTGTCGACGGGTACATCATCGGCGTGCATAGGCACACGAGAGTGAGTCAAGACTGACGGAAGATCTTTTATGAAGAGAGTAAAAAGCAATGGACCCAAGTGACTACCTTGGGGTACTCCAACGGTAACCCGGACTAGCTTAGAATATGAATTACAAAATATAGCTTTTTTGTGTTCTAAAACTTAAATAAACAGCGATCCAGCTAAAAAGATTAGTTGAAAAACAGAATTAACAGAATCAAACGCATTACTAATGATGTAAGCTCAAATAGGTTAGTGGTAGTAGATCGACGCTTCACAAATCCATGTTGATAGGGTAAAATAATGGGACCATTATTTCTCTCGAAAGCTTTAGGAGTTGCAGATCACTTAGAAATACGTCTATAATTCTCAACATCAGACTTAATACACTTTTTATGGAGGGGAATAATAAAAGATTCATTCCATAACATAGGAAAGGAGGATGACTCCAGTGACAATTCAAATAATTTATGAATAGGCTTACAAAGTGCATCAGCACATTGGGATCCGGTGAAAACACCTGTTTAACACACCCTGTCTTTAAGCTCAAATTAGTAAAAATCTCGACGTGATAAACCATTTTTGAAAACAGGTTAGTGTTCAGCACACGAAAATCAATCACCACCAACCCTTCAATATACCGAATATTGTTGCCTAGTGTTATTATGAACGCGGGTGAATAGATAGATGGTGAAGGTCTAAAGATCCACAAAGTCGCGAAATTTGTTAAATTTTAAATAAAACCGTCAGTGGAACAACAGAACATTCACATTTCGAGAATGTTGCCGAATGATTGCCATTGAGCCAAGGGATCACTCTCAACCTAATTTCACATTTTAGAAGAATTTTATTTCCATCATCACTAAACAAATATGAAAGCATATAAAATAGACATAAACTGATAATGATAAGAACACTTGAGCTCAACTCACTCAACAAAGCTAATCAGTTGCATAACGAATGTCGGTGTCAAAGTATCTGAAGAAGTACCTGAGTGTTGTGTTTACTCGCCTTACCGGAATTAGGTCAAGTTTTCATACGGATTAAATGAAAGTGGCAAAGCAATAAAGAAAGTGCCACAAATGGCAGTTAAAAACTGTATTGAATTGATCGTCGTTTTGGAGATATTTATTGATTACGTAAAGGAAACTGGTGCAACTTCAATCTAGAAAAAGTTGGAAAATGCGAAAACTAGTTTTGGTTTTTGTTTTTGTTGCATACTGCAAAAGTTGCTGCTGGGTTGTGGGCTCGTCGGCTGCACACCCCCTTTTTGTAGTTGTTGTTGTTGTGTAAGCGGCGGCGCCTAACGGCTGTTTGTTATGCTTTGGTGGGACGCAGGCGCACTGCTCATAGATACAAATGCATGCATGCAGGCACAGACATACAGACAGATACTTTATGTATGTATGTTGGTCAACTTGGCTCGTTTATATTACTGACGTGGCCTTGAGACTTAGACTGAGGCGAAACTGCAATTGCAATGACATTGAAAGAGTTGACGTTGAGGCGTTTGATTTTGATTGTGCAATCAGGTGGAAGCCACTTTCAACACTCTCCCGGTTCGTGGCCTGCCCTCGTTTCGACCAAAATTGCGCCATTTAAGACAGCGCCAAAACCAAGGCAGCACTTTAATGGGCCAAGAAATAGCCAACTAAAAGCGAATCGATTGTTTGGAATGCCAAACTCGCTTTTGTTGAGGCTGTAAGCGTGGCAAATTGTTTGCAAACAAAACAACAAAAAAACACAAGCTAACTTTGAGGGCAAACGCCACAAAAGTAAGAGTATTCAGACCACATTTTGTATGGTTGGTTCATTGAACCACAGCTAACGAAATATTTATGTTAAAATAAATTTGTTTTTAATGCGCATTTCGTATCCAGTTTCAGTCTCAGCCTCAAAAGAACACTTGAAAATTGCTAATGAGACACACACACACTCGCACACAGAGGGATAGAGAAGCACGCAAAATATGTATAATAAAAAAACCGGAAAACATTTTACGGTTTTTTTTTAAGGCAAGGCAGTTGTACAGTATACATATGTGAAGGTGCTGTGCAGGTGCTATTAGCATATAGGTAGCTCAGTATCGATGACCTTGATCTTATGGCTTTTATTTATATAACAAACTGCAACAAGTGAGCAGCCATTCCACTCTACGGAGCTATGATAGCCTGATTATCATTATTATTGCAATTTGATTAATTGCAACTGTGTACAAATTCTAATTAACCAATCTTCAATCTGTTGATAACATAGAGACAGGACAGCTACAGAAATATTTGAGCCAACATTCACTCAGCATTTTAACTTTTCTACATGGTCTTCTGAATCCTCGACACACCTTTCATTCAGTTTCTTTACCTGTGTGAACGAGCTTACCATCTACCAAAGAATCATAAAAACCTAGAAGCGACATCTCATACAAACAATTTTGGGTGGTGGTAAATCGACCATTAATTTGTGCAAAAATTTTATATTTCGTAATTTTGTTAAATTTAGCGTTTTGCATGATACGAACCAGTGCAGAGGAACTGGCTCATACATCAAAGTCCTTCGATAGATTTGATTAGCAACCCTGCATAGTCAGCTAAGCGGCCATCTTGAGCTTCCGTTTTGCGATTGAACAGATTAGTCGCAGCCTAATTTGCTTCGTCCATCAAAATTTTATCTGGCGAGAACTGTGCCATCCTTTGACTTAAATTGAAAATTCAACTATAATCGTGATTGTAATCAGCTGTAGAACCAAACTTGATAGCTATTTTAAAGCTTCAGCCGCCATTTTCACCGAAATTTGGCTTAAAAATTTTTGTGGTGTTCATCGCCTACGTCCTGTCCATTAAATTTGATCCTTGCATTGGGTTGAACTTGCCTAAGCTCGGGGCCAATCTGGTCTGCTTTAATAGATCTGCAAGATCGGCAGTGCATTGTCCACACCTGAGAGTTGGATTCGTTTCCTCAAGAAGATTGGAGACTCTACATTGATCATCATCGTCTTGGTGAGGGCCAAAGGTGTTCCCGTTTTTTGTGATTCTCGCGCAGCTTGGCCAAGGCACCTCGCCGTACACAGCGACCGCATGTCTTTGAGCAGCTTCAGTGACCAGAGATTTTCTTGCAAGCTACCATGAATCAAGGCAGGGAGGGTAAAAACGCTGGCCTCTCGCAGTCATCAGAGAGTGATAAAACTAATTTCTTTGAGTTTATCCGAAATATCGTCCGACCTGAGTTCCATTAATTCTTATACATTTCTAAGCTGGGTATTAATAATGAAAGTTAATTTTAGGGACTCTATAATTTTACTGGCCACGAACCTTCCCAGCCGATTGACGTGCTAGCCCAATCAAAGGGTCCCGTCCGGCTACATGCGATCAGATTGTAAGCCTTGGTTACTTGTGGTTCCGCCTCTTAAGGATTGGGATTGTTTTCCTAGCCTACATGCGTAACGCAATGAAAAATGAAGTACAACCATGGCGAAGCTGAGTTTGCATTCATTCCAGAATCTGTGCTTAAGCAATCGAGCCGTTATAGAGCGACACACATTTTGAAAAGAGAATCCGCTCTTTAATTATCTTCTCTGCTTTCCCCCCCGCATCATGAAAAACCTACACGAAATTGATGTCGCGTCTTAGTCCTCATGTTTTTTGCATCTACACTAGAGTCCGGCACGTCACTATCTAAAGTGTATACAACAGCGCTCTGCGGCAGCGACGACGACACACCGAAAGCCCCTGATCTACACAGACGGTTCGAAGACGAAAAAGGGCACAGGAGCGGGTATCTTCTCCGTAGAATTAGCGACACAGCTCCCATTCTATCTACCGGACTGGTGTACCCCACCATGACTTCGGTCGTAGTTATGGGAATGAGGAGGAGATCCAATCCAACACCTTTTTTGAGACTGCCCTAAACTTCTTAGGAAGCGCACTCAGCATCTGGGAAAACCATTTTTTGAAGACCTGAGTAGTATGGCAAATCTGCCCCTAGAGGATCTGGATCTTTTTGTCGACTCTTCAAGATGATTTAAATCAGAGTTGCCCAGAGTCAGCTTTCGGCCCAATACAAATGAAGAAACTATTTCTCAAGAAACAACAACCTAAAGAAAGAGAAATATAATTCGATTATAGCCTGCTGATGTGTGTGTCTGATCGTGGCTATCTAATAGACAAATCGTTTGTCCCCCAACAACAAAATTTACATTGAAGACGACACAAACACATTTGTTATTGCGTTTGAATTTTCGGGAGGCATAATAGAAAAAGAAAAGAGAGAGCACATATGAAATTGTTGTTGCTCTTCGCTTAGCCATATGCTATCCCTATGCGGAAAACAACAAGGAATGCGAGGCGTGCGCATAGGGTCTGGAAACCCCTGGTTTAAATAGATTCTTGCATAGAACCGGACCGACAACACCAATGCTTTTCCAAAATTGCAGCTGTTTTGAAGTTTCATACCCAGATATCTCCTTGGTTAAGTAGTTTATCAAAATTTGTAAGCCATATGGATTGAAAATCTGACAGCTACATCTCAACGCAGATACAAAACCCCTGATCAAAAAATAATAATATTTTCTTAAACACGTTGAGTACAAATGTAAGTTGAAGTTAACAAATTAAATCAAGAAAATGTACCCTGGCTCGAACGGATTCCGAAGATAAAATTTAAATTCGCTCCCGTCCCGAACCGATCCCGCCATTTTATTCGGTTCGCAGATCGATTCTCAGTCTAACCAAAAAAAAAATATTAGAAATTGGTATATTTCTTTGGTATTCAGAAAGACATAAATAAGTGCTATTTCAGCTCTATCAAAACCACAGTCGAAGACAACGCTATGAAAAACTGGGTTATCGATATATTTGTGGATCAGATTAGCTCTGATGCCCCTCTCCCTAAATGAATTTAAATTTGTAATCAACAAAAAGATGGTCGATTTTGATATTTCTCTCATAGGTCTTCTCCAGGGTTTGTCGTAATGTGAGTATCTGGTCTGTGGTGGATTTACCAGGTCTGAAACCACACTGATAAAATCCAATCAGTGTGCTAATAAGCGGCTTTAGACGTTAACAAATAATGCACGACAGAACTTTATATGCGATAGGAAGGAGACTGATCCCACGGTAGTTGGCGCAAACTGCAGGGTCTCCTTTTTTAAAAAGTGGGCAGATTATACTTAGACTCCAATCTTCGGGCATGCTCTCGTCGGACAGGTCATCAGCTCCTGCTGATTTGTTGTTCTTTAGCCTTTTTATGGCTAAACAGATTTCGTGACTGTGGGTCTATTTCTATGTTGTCGATTGGTGGCGTCGCTACTTCTCCAGAGGCGGTATTGTGTTCGTTGTCGCCTCCCAGCAGGTTGGCGAAATAGCTTCTCCATTTGTCTAGCGCCACTTGCGGATCTGTGACAAGATTTCTATTTTCGTCCTCGCATTATGTGACTCGGGGTTTGAAACCTTCAGTTAGTCGTCTAATCTTTTGATAGAATTTTCGATTTTTCGAAAGATTTCCTCACGCATGCTCGCTCATTCTTTTTCATTCTAAAAAGGCCTCCCCTTCCCCTCTCTCCTTTTCTTCCGGTATCGCTCTTTAACAGCCCGCATTGCTCCCGACTGTAGAGTTCTCCTGTAGGCAGCGTCGCCGCAGTCCTCATTTGGATTGAATAGTTTTAATATCGTAAAATGTTAAATTGATCTTAGATTTTCTTCCAATGGAGCTAAAAATCGTCCAAGAGATATGATAAATAGATAGTATAATATCAAAATAAGGAAATGATACAACTTTACATTCCAAATGGATCTTTTTGTTTCTGTGAGTAGAACCCGCTTTGCCAAGGAACTCAAAAAAGTAGAATCTCCAATTGTCAAAGATTAACCATTGGTTAATTTTGGTTCAAACCCGCGAACTCCCCAAAATGTTAACGCGTTCGCCTACCTGTAATCAACACAATTCACAAATATGAACCTTCTCTAACCCTCAGAAGACGGAAATTCATACATCTCGAGTCACAACAGTGTGGTGAACAGTTCAATCAAGCTACTAAGTCGGGCCTGTATATTTTCAAGATGATTGATTGATTATTTAGAGGATTTGTTCATGTGATTACCTCTGCCAATTCCAAATCTAAAACATTTCAAAATCCGTGGCTCTAACTCTTTCAGTTTCCAAGACAGGCGGACAGGGCTATATTCACTCCAATACGTTTGCACATCTTCCTGATACCCTTGCAGGGTATTAAAAATGACAAAAATATTTAGTCTGCCACCATTTTGATTATTTTTTTTCATCACTTCCGTCATAAATTTGGTCACCATCATCAATGCGTCAGAGGGGGTACTTCTGGGACTAACCATCTATGCATTTGCCAATTGTAATTAACTAATATCAATTTTCTTGATAACATGCTTGATTAGAACTGGGTCGTGTGCCCTGTTATCTCAGTTATAGTGCTAGAGGCCCAGCCCCTTTTTTTTTCTTTTTTATAAAGTCAACTCTAATTGAGAGTTGACTTTATGGGGTCAAGAGTTGTAAATGATATTTCATTTGCCTTAATTAGGTTGACTCTGCGTTTAGATATGTGAGTAAGTGCACACTATAGTACACTGCTTATCAAAATTTATTTATATAAATTGTATTACAATTGTAATAACATGACTCTGTCATAAACCCAGCTCACAAATCAACATAATTTACTCAATTCCCCGTTCTTTGTTCCTGTGAATGAGTGGGGACAGACCAGGCCAGGCCAAGGCTACTACAATGTCTATTGAACAAGGACAAGGACGTCAAATGCCAATGGCAAGGATATTAACAACGCCCACGCATACATGCATACAAACAAACACACACACGCGCACTCACACTTACCTCGATGTTACACATTGTCTGGAACGCCGTGAAGACAAACATGAAGCCGAAGCCCAGTATTAAAATCATTAGAAATTTCATATCCATCATGATGTTTTCGTTGTGCTCCGTTCATATAATGTCTAAGTATTTGTTATAAGTGTTAATTGTGATTTCTTTTGTGTGCGCACTGCATTTGCTTTAGCTACGTCACAACCCGGACAATAGCGTTGTTGTTGGTGCGATACGTGAGGGGGCGTTCACTCAACAATTGCTTTGGTTTTTTGATAGGATTCTCCTCTCTTAGTTAGCAAATGGTAAAACTCGGACTCAACATAAATCACTAAGATAAAACACTCAACTAAATACAATAACTAAATGCAAAAAGGTTTTCGATTTAACAAAGAAATAAAAACACGCAAAAACTCAAACCAAAACACAGAGCGAAGCACAAGATGTGCTTACACGACGAGCGCTGAGAGTGGAATGAATGAAATGAAATGAATGAAATGCCGAGACACTCAGAAAACAGTAACTAAAGACGAAACGGGGAAGCAAAGAGCAAGCCGACACGCAAATGCTCTACTTACCTAAATCATGTATATGGTATGATTATGCAATTAGTCAGTTGAATCATTTAAGTTCAGGTTCATAAGGTCGGTGAACCTACATAGATTGAGTTTGGAACCCCTTACTTAGGTAAATTACTTTTTATCGATTCAGAAAACAGTGCTTTTTACCCAGTATACTTTTCCATAAGCATGGCCTCTTTATGTGAGGCTTGCATTTCATAAACGCATTACTTGTAATCGAACAACGCTCCTCGGAACTCCATTACAACTGCATATGGGCATTTCCATATGCTTAAAATGACATTGTTAAAAAAAGTATAAATTACACTAGGCAACAAGGTTCAGAATATTGAAAAGTTGGTAGCGATTCTAGATGATTTTCATGTGCTGAACATGAATCTGTTTTCAGACATTTTCTATCACTTCGAGATTTTTAGCAATTTGAGCTTAAAGTTGCAAAAAATGCCAATTTTGACCATTTTAAGACGCGTTTAGTGGGTAACCTATATTCTTGTTTTGACTCACTTTGATATTATAGTAAAAAACTTCTCCTTAACTTTGAAATGGACCATTCCTGAAAACAGATTCGTGTTCAGCACACGAAAATCATCTAGAACCACCACCATCCCTTTTATATACTGGAGAAAGTCTAATTTTGTTGCCTTGTGTTATTTTTGGGCAAATTCATTTTTAAGATACATAAATCAACATTCTAAAATAAGTCACATTCAAATATTGCCTCAAGTTTCGCTGAAATCGGCTTTTGAACTTTTTCCCACTAAAACCACTTCTGTTTCTGTCACTCGCTTGTCTAGCTAATTAGCGATTTTGAGTCTCTCTCGCACTATATTGATGAGATAACCAGAAAACCACTAAAGTGCCTTTACAATCATGTCATGTATCTCTAAATAGTCGGATGTCAAAATTCTCTAAAGAGAATCTCTTCTCAAAAAGAACCTGTGCCATTACAACAAGAAGGCTAAATTTTGTAAATATATATTAATATAGATTTGCTTTGCTAATATATTATCGTCACAAAGTCTTTTTACTGACATATGACAAGTGTAAAGGCAGCTTATGCAGTAGTTTCGATTTTTTGGTGTATAATTTTTAGTGAACCGAACCGAATAAAGCCTAGTACTGAGGGCGTTCGAATTTTCCTTCAAGTAATTAGCTAGATATTCCTTTTGTGGAACGTAAAAGGCAGTGTGACCGGATAACCTAAGAAAAAATACCAAAAACGGAAAATAAATAAAATGGCCAGCTGATTTGTACTTTGGCTTAACTAAAAGATTTAAATTAAGTGAGGCCCAATACACAACATGGAGGATGTTGGAATTGCAGCTATTATAATGATTACAAAAGAAAACCCACTTTGCTGTGTCATCCGAATAGAGCCAAACAAGATTGTAGCATCCTACTGCGCTTTCCAAAACTACATGATGGGCACAAGACCTAAAGAAACGCTTCGACTGCAGACAGTCCACCACACACAACCCAGCCCCAAACATGTGCGGAATACAATTAGACATTTTGTCAACTCAGAGATCGGGTGTCTGTAACTTGGCAAAATGTTGCTGCTGGTGTTAGCAATATTCCAATTTTTATTTAATTTTTATTCCCTGTTCCCATTAAAAATGGGAAAAGGGGATCATGAAGTTGTGCAAATGTATGTAACAGCCAGAAGGAAGCTTCTCCGACCCTATAAAGTATATATATTCTTGATCAGCATCAACAGCCGAGTCGATATAGCCATGTCCGTCTGTCTTTATGAACGCGTCGATCTCAGAGACCATAATAGGTGTATACCGTACCCAGTTCAAGTTTGTTTCAGATTTGGAAAATAATGCGTTTTTGTCGTCATTATTAAATTTTTGCAGGCGATTTTTAGTCTTGCGCTGCATTTTTTTAGTTTTACCTTCCATTTCAATTTGACAACTGACAAAAGGAAAAAATGACTACACAATATCTCTTGAAGGAATCTCAGCTGTTCGATACAGTCCACACAAGCAATCGATATGGCAACTCTCAAAATTCGTTGTGTGTATTGCTTGGCTTTCTGGGTACCAAACTACAGAACGAGGCAAGAAAAAATTCCTTGAGCAATTTTTTTTATATGGGATTTGACAGCTGAAGGAAAATTCGAACGCCCTCAGTACTAGCTTTAAATAAAAAAATTACTAGGATCGATTAGGCGACTAAACTGGTTTGAAGCCCTAAAATAATAGTAATAATATTTGGAAAAAAAAAAATATTAAAAAAGTATGATCGAAATTTTCAAAAATTTAATTAATTAAGTTGTTACCTTGTTAAGTTGTTAACGCGTACTACAAAAACTACATTTTGCCTGTGATCGAAATATAGTAATCAGAGCTCCAATTTGCCACACATCATAAAATATATAAAATAAATAATATTTCATGTATTCTAAATTTATGGAAATTGGGGAAAAAGATAAATGTTCAAAATTATAATAATTCTAGAAATGATCTTGCTCAATCTATATTCACATTATTTGCAGTTATTCATAGAAGTCAAGCGCTGTACCAAGACATCGAAAGCGCCAATCTCAGTTAGATATACCGGACTGCCAACTTGAAACATCGAATATATTCAATATCTCAGAGAATAACAAAGCTGTGCAGTGCGTCGCCTTCATGCATATTTTCCCTCATTTTATTAAACCAAAACTGTCTTAAGGCACTCTTGCTTATTGCTTTGCATTGTTTTTGTTGCTGTTTGTGGCAGTGTACGGTATCTTTATCTCAAGCCGCAAGACAATTCTGAAGTGCTTATTCCATAATGATAATAAAGGGTATACGAAAACGCATACAAACGAGAGCGCACTCAAAGAGACAGAGAGAGCGAGAGTGCACGCAGCGATAAGTTCTTATTGCTGTAATCGAGTACTCAGCTTCGAGTTCATTGTTGCTGACAACCGCAGCGCGCCTACTCGATAGTTTTATTTATTTTAAATTAAAATATAGGCAAGCACGAGCCACAAGGGGAGATTTTCCTTTCAGGTTGTTGCTGCTGTTCTGAATGTGCAGCATCTACTACAAGCCAAATTATTGTACAATGGAACAAAATAATTTCCCCAAATCTGTCAACCGCCATGTCCTAAAGGCACTCGGCATTTTGCAGACGGCACAAGAAGCAAGTTAAGCATCAAATGCATAGCTGCCGCCCAGTAACCAACGTGGAGGAGTGGAAAAGACTCAGCAATATGACCAATACGGGTTTTCTGGCCCGTACCAGGCCTAAATGTGCCATGCTTCACACACTACAAGGCAAGGCTATCTTCTTCTTCTTCTATGGCCCGATATTTAAATCACAACCGCTCAACCTCAACGGTCTCGGCTGCCGCTACCAATGCCCGCCAGTCGCCTCTGTTTCGTGCGAGCTGGTTCCAGTTGTTCACACCAAGCTTGGCAATGTCTTTCTGCACCTGGTCTTCTCATCTCAGATTCTGTCCTCCCCTCGTGCCTGTTCTCCCAATGTCTTTCTTCTTGAAATTGTACACCATTCCTGAAGGAGCTTGTTCATCTATACGGGTAACATGTCCCATCCATTCGCTCGAAAACGCCAATCGCCGCCTCATCCGCTGCCGGTAATGTTCATGCTTCTGCGCCGTATTGCAGGTCTGGGATGATAAGCGACTTGTATAGCGCTATTTTCGTTTTTCAAGAGAGGGCTCTACTCTTGAACTGCCTACTGAGCCCGAAGTAGCATCGGTTTGCCAGAGTGATTCTTCTTCGGATTTCCAGGCTGATGTTGTTGTCGCTGGTTATCACCGTCCCGAGGTAGACGAACTCCTTTGGGCCAACGATGATCGAGCCAGAGCAAGCCATCAAACATTACCCGAAAGGAAAGGAGAAACTTGGTTGAAGATCTTTTGAAAACTCCTGCCGGCGGCATAACTAACCTCGATTTCCTATATAACTGCCCGCCATCACTTTGTGCAACTCAATCAAGTCTGGAGACGTGCGTGTCCGATACATCACATGGAACGCACTAAATTCATTGTGCAAGCGAGAATCCAGCAGAGACCAACATTGGTTTAGCAGTTCATCCATCTGTAGAAAACTCGCCGCCGTTGTGGTCCCAATGAGATCGGTCTCAGCTATTCGACCTCCATTTGGGATCATCCAATCGTAAGCCAGTCTAAAGCCTCTTAATTTATGAAGAATTGTGGCTGGTAGATAGCCAAAGCGTAACATACATTCTTTAATAAATACATGTATAGACTAAAATGCAGAATTGATGACGCTGCAAATTAAACAAAATAATTTGAAATTTATAGATTTCGAAATAAAAATTTTTGAAAGTCAATACATGCCAAAAAGACTTCGCTAATAGATTTTTTTTTAATTGAGAATAAAATTAGGTAAATTAGATCAATTTTAGGCATGTTGAAATAAAAAAGTCTCAGTTTGGAAAAGACATTTTTTTTAATTTTAATGCGTTTGAAACCAGTAAGAGGTTCGGTGAAGTCCGACCATAGAATCTGTATCGGACAACATTTTTTTCTCTTGGTTCTTATCAAATGTCTAACCAATCGTTTTCATTTCAACCATAATATGTAGTCATCTTAATTAAATCAAACGTATTAAAATTATGCTATTATGTGTGCATGTGCAATGTTAAAAGACGATTTTTAATACAAAAACCGACTATCCAAACGATCCTTCCTATGGCAGCTATTGGATATAGTCCTTAGATTTTTTTTTTGGCTTATAACTTGACTCGTTCATCCGATCATTACCATTTCTTTGGTAGATCGATAAATAATTCTGATTACTAAATATGTCTAGAAGGTACGTAAGAACCATCTGTCTACAAAACTGTGGGAAATATGAGGGGGCAAGGGAAAAATTTTAAAAAAACAAACTTAATCTTCCTGCGAGTATAAGAAGATATGCCCATACATGTCAAACCTCTACCACTTACCATCTTCAAAATCTGTTTGTTTGAAACAAACTCGATCAGACGGACAGACGGTCATGGCTAAATCGACTCGGCTGTTGATGCTGATCAAGAATATATATACTTTTATAGGGTCGGAGATGGGAACAGGGTATAAAAAGTTACCAGGCACCAGAAACATAGCCTTCACATAGCACGCATCTGCTAAAAATGATGAAAAATTAGCCTCAAAAATTAGTCTGAACAATTCTCGACTTTGGGCTCCTTGATTGCGGAACACCGTTCATAAAAGCTTCAAAACTGCCCATTATCGATCTCGGGGGTTAATTGGCTACTGTTTAAGCCACTTAATGCACCTGGATTACTACCTCGATTCTGTCCCATTGTGCATTGAAAACAATAATGTTTTTCTCACTAGAACTACTCTTTCGACCGATAGTTCCTGTGGCAGCTATATGCTATAGTCATCCGATCTGTCCGGTTTCGACAAATGTGCAGATTTGTATCTAAAGATTTCCTGCAAAGTTTGGTTAAAATAGCTGACGGAGGAGATAGCATAGAAACAGACGGACATGGCTATATCAACTCAGCTCGTTATACCCTTGCAGGGCAGTAATAAATATATCAATAGCAGGCGAAGTTTTTCGCCAACGAGAGGAAAAGCTGCCAGATTTCTGCATGATATTTACGACATTACAAATGACCGGGTAGCTCAAGACGTTCCTGAATCCTATATTGAAGAAGAATGGTCGAAGAGTAAGAAAACGAGATGGCTAATCCAACTTCGTCTCTGTCGAAGTTTTTATTCAAATGCAGTAAATGCTGGTTTTGAAATATCAGAGTTTAATAACGCGAACACTAAAATCAAACAATTTTCTTACTTCCGGATCTATTGTCATCCAAATTCGACCAAATTTTGAGCATCTGATTTAAGGATTCATATAAAATTAACAATCAGCGAGTATAAAATCGAGTTTGAATCTAAGCTGTAAGATATAGTCATCTGATCCGGTCGGTTCCGACATATTAAAAAGTTGACTTTGTGAAAAATGTCAGCTCGATAGCTTTAAAACTAAGAGACAAGTTCGTGTAGATACATACAGACAGACGGCCGGACAAATCTGAGTCCACTCAGCTCGTCGCCCTAATCAAGAATATATATAGTTTATGGGGTCAGAAATTAATATTTTTATTCATCGCAAACTACCCTTTGAAAGTACACAAATAAAGCAAATAAAAATACTAAAAACCATCTTTGTGCTTAAAATAGCATTCAACGTCTTCAGCTGCAATAGGTTGAGCAATTAAGTCTGCACCAGGTTCAACGTTTTCATTGGACACAACCCCTCAGGTGGGATCAGTACTGAAATCAGCCCTGATTTGCAAACATGCTTTTTCGTAGTTTAAGTTCTAAGGCGTTGTACTGAGGAGAAGTTCTTGCTAAGGTTTCAAACTGAATTATTAGACATTAATTTGCATAGTTTATAAAATGATAGACTTGTAGTTGAAAGCATTTTCAGAAATGTAATAGGATTTCCACTTTCAAAATTGCTAGATTTAGGAACTAATTAAGATCCCGCAGACCCTAGCAACCATTTTTGTCCTTTTTTACACCAGAACGCCACAAATGTCCGCCTTTCTGCACACGTACTAGAGCCCTAAATGAGTAGAGTCCAAGTGCCCTTTGTCTTAGCTTTTAAAAAACAGAACAGACCCGGGGATCCAGGTAGTTATCCCATAATTCCGAACTATAAACAGCATATCCAATCGTCTTAGCAGATGAACGTTTTCTGTTTTTTTTTTTTTTTTGTATCGTTTTTATTATATTGAATATAATTGTTTCTTTCGCTTTTACTCTTTTTTGGTTTACTAGAAATACTAAAATCTTTTGTTTAATGTTTGCAGGTATTTGTTAGGTGTTTGAAACGGCAAATTCACATTCATTTAAGTGTTTCATTTGACTAAACTTGATAACGGCAAGGGGGGAGTAGCTCCAATTTGATTTCATAAAATACAACTTGCAATTTGCACACATGTTTGTATGTAGGTAAGTTTGTATGTATGTAATAATGATCGTAAAAATTTAAAAAGATACTTTGTGTCCATCCGTCCAGTGGGTATCTCCCCAAAAGCATTTTCATAGAGCGCCAAAGCATTTCCAGAGCTGATTTAACACAGACAGTATACAGTTTTCGATAAACAACAAACATTTATCATCAACGTTTTCTCTCTTAAAATTAATTAAATGGTTGTGTATATATTATTTTTTTGTGTGTGCTGCCTTGGACACTGTTGTCAGTTCCTTGGCCAGGTGCTTAATGGAAAATTGGGTTTTTAGTTAGTTTTGATTGAATTTGCCTATTCGCTCTTCTTGTGCGTAATGACCGCATCATCAATCTCCTCCTTCAGCTGATCCTTGTCACCCCAGCCCCAGGTGGCATGGGTGCCATCGCCGGTACGCTTCACACGCTTCTTGATGATGTCGGGCGACACACTCTTTAGGTCGTAGGCCCAGCCGATCTTGGCAAAGAAATCAATGAAGCCAGTGGTCAGATTTAGCGAGTATCTGCCAAATTCGGCGGTCTTGTAATCCCAGGGGAATACATGATGATAGTTATGCCAACCCTCGCCGAAAGCGAGCACAGCAACGGAAATGTTCTCCGAGGGGTTGATGAATCTGATGAATAAAATAGATTTAGTTGGGATTTTTGGCAAGGAATTTATGTTAGCAACTTACTTGTCATAGGGGCGACCACCGAACTTGTGAGCAGCACTGTTCACCAGCCAGGTCACATTCAGAATGAAACACCAACGGAACATGGTGGCCACAAACCAGGCATTCAAAAACGATTCGCCCCAGTAGTACATGGGCACCGTGGTGGGTATAATAAAGCAGGCCACCGGCATCAGGAGCATGTAGTATCTGAAGTATACAGGTTAATTAATGATTCGTGTGTTTGTGTGTGTGTTGAGGGAGGGAACTCACTTCTTCTGGAACATCAATACGCGATCAGCACGCAAATCAGACAAATCAACGCCCTTGCCCTTGGCCTTCACTTCGGGATGTTTTTTGCACAAGAGCCAGCCAATATGCGAAAAGAAGAATCCACGCGTGGCATTGTGGGGATCGGCATCGGTTTCCGAGTACTTGTGATGCACACGATGATCGCGTGCCCAG
This sequence comes from Lordiphosa magnipectinata, assembly GCA_037044535.1. Lineage (NCBI taxonomy): Eukaryota > Metazoa > Arthropoda > Insecta > Diptera > Drosophilidae > Lordiphosa > Lordiphosa magnipectinata. The sequence continues at coordinate 98,494 of JBAMBO010003985.1, forward strand.
TGATAGGCGGCATCCTGGAAGGCGACTGTATTGAAGAGGACCAACAAAACACGCAGCGGCCATTTTGCCTTATAGGAACGATGCGCCCACAAACGATGAGCGCCAGCCGTAATCCCCAGTCCAGACATCACATATAAAGCGAAAGCTGAAAGTGGAATGAATTAAATTAATAAACCATGTTCTTGGTTCGGCTAAATCTTCCAAACTGGGCAGAACAGCTACTTCAATGGACCCTTTTTGTGAGTGCATAACAGTTAACAGAACGTGTGTTTCTAAGCCTATAAATTTAAACCCAAATGAGTCAATTTTGGAAAAAATTATCCTGAAATTTTAGCAAATTATGTTATGTCGTATAACAACACCAAATTTATCTTAAAAGTGATTCAAAAACTTTTAAAATTGTTTCAAAATGTTACCGAACAGCGGGCTTTGAAATTGCGGTCTTAAATCTTCCGAACATAGATTCTAGTGTAATACTTAGCAAAGAGCTGGTGCCCCCATACTATAGTTAGCGCATAAGTATATTTTCGGTTGTATTTTTCCACTTTTCCTATGCATCTTTCTCCGCTCTCTTACATCTTGCTGTATAGAGCCTCTACGGAGATAGGTATGTTTAGTGTTGCTTCTTGGCTTATTGCGACTCCGGCTTTTGCAAGACTAACGCCATTTCGTTTCCATCAATGACCCGGTGACTGGGAATCCAATAGATTTGCAACTTCCCGTAGGTGCTGAGCGAATCAAGTAGTGTTTTCCTGTTTGCCAGAACATTTTAGAGTTAAAAGCGTGTCTCTGCATTGTTTTGATTTCCGCTTGGCTGTCTACGTATATGTTTTGATTTGATTGTTTGGTGAGTATAATTCTACCAATGCCGCTTTCCGCCTGGAATATGGTGCAGTGGTTTGACATTTTGTAGGAGAGCGTCAATTCCGGCAGTATACGGCGGCTCCGACTCATGAGTCTACATTTGAGCCGTGCTTTTTGGGTCAGTTCTGTACGCCAGTCTTCTGTTCCCAGTAGTGCTGATGCGCCTGTAAAGTTGGTTTTTGGAATCAGGTAGCCTGTGATACTGCTGATCTCTCTACCCACAATGCTGTGTCCATAGCTTTGTAACGCCATGGTGCCTGCCGCACAAAGTGCTTTGCGCAAGGAGGCGTGTTTGGATGTCTAGAGAATGTCTGACACCTCCTGTTGGAGTGGACCTCAGCGGCCCTGTTATGCAGACCAATGCCTGCCGCTGGGCCTTTTCCCATCAGCTTTAGATATGTGGACTTCTCCGTGGCTTGCCACCATACCAAAATGCCATGTAGTAGTATCTGTCGTATTACTGAGATAAAGAGCCAGTGCATTAGACTTCGTGATATGCCCTAAGTATTGCTTAGCATCTTCCCAGCAAGCCAAGTTCGGAGTGCTCCAAATTATGCTTCTGAAAAGAGCCGAGCTTAAGAGCGTTTTTGGAGTAAACACATATATCTGAGAGTTTTCGGAGCACATTCAGTGCTCTCTAAGTACGGGATCATAAAAAGCACTTATGTCTGAACATTTTCAGATCTGCACCCCAATATACCTCTTTCAGCAGGCTATTCAGTAGCACTTCAAGTGCCTAGAAAAGTAACTTTTATGTGTCTTTCATGAGGTATTTATATGCTTCATTAGGAGGAGAAAAGAGTATGATTTGACTCAGAAAAATTCCACATTAAGTGCGACCGTTTTCATAGAAAAAAACGGTCATTCCGAACTCTTTTTTGTGCCCATTATGTTGGGGAGTGCTCATAAAAATAGTGCCAGAAAAGTTTCAGAAAGCGCACATTGGTTTCTTTTTCACCCTTTCCTCCACATTAAGTCCCCATGACAGTTTATTATCGAGGTATTTTACGTTATTCTTTGGCTTTAGGGGTGTTCGATTAATCTTAGTTGGTGTCCATTGCGGTGCCTTGTATCTATTGGTGAAAAGAATGAGGTCCGTCTTCTCCGAATTGATACTAAGTCCGGCTTATGTAGCCCAATTTAGCATCTCTTTAACAGTAGAGTCCATGATTGAGCTGAGAGTCGATGTACATTTTCCTATAATAATTATCTTGGGTGGTTTCCTCCAGAATTTAAGTAGTAGTTCGTTAACCACAAGGTTCCATAGAAAAGGTGACAGAACTCCGCCCTGAGGCATTCTGCCTTGTGCTTCTTAGACTGTAACTCTAGACGGTAATTCTAATTTTAATTGTTCGAATTTCATAAATAATTCTTTTTGGCAGGAATTTTCTTACATGGTACACCTTCGAAACACTTGACTAAGTGCCCGATTGATTCATTGGAATTCTAATTTCTAATCACAGAGACAGTAAAAGTTATAGCGTTTGTTTTCAACTCACAATTTTTGAGGGTTTCTAGAACAATTTGTGGTTTCTCAGTGTATGTATCCCATCAATAAATTACGCAAATTCTTGACCACAATCAGGAGAAGTCGAAAATCGAACAAAATAGCGCAACAGCACTGCCCCCACATAAGTAAAAATCCAAATGCGTCATTGCTCGGCTACTTTTTGGATAAGAATTTGGACTTATGCATGTACGAAGTACGTAGAGAGCATCGGGCAATTAATAACCAAATTTTTCTCATTTTTTTTTAATCTGGCTATACACTCTAACTCTGCAACGCTATAGATGGCGAGTTGATGTAAAAAAAAACGCAGGAGTATGCGTCGCAACAGCTCTGAAGAATAGACAAAAACTACTACAAAAATTGAATTTAATAATCACCATTGTGGTTGAATATATAAATGGATATTCATTTGAATCATTTTAGGAGCATTCTAATTTATACCACTCTCTCTGTTCCTGGTCTTTAAGCTAATACAGAATGGTAACTCGTCTTTCCCGGTTTGATGTCTAAGCTACAACAGAACCCACTAAGCCAACTATCTTCTTCTTCTATTTCAAATCCCGAGTGGGACATAGGGCATCAACTACTTCTCTCCAGCGAACTCTGTTGTTAGCCGCCGCTTTGAGTATTCCCCAACTTTTCCCCGATGCTTTCAGCCTCTCTACCGACAGTCCTCCTCTAAGTTTCTTTGGGTCCCGACTCCGTCCAACGGGTTAAACTCCATTGTCTTGCTTGCGATGTTCTCACTCTTCCGCAATGTGTGTCCGATCCAGCTCCATTTCATACTGCGTATTATCGTGTCGACACTCTCCATATTCGCTTGTCTGATTAGCTCTTAATTCCGTATTCTGTCACGCCAGAATATACGTCGCAGGCAACGGTTTACTATGTAAGTTGTTATTTGCCAATTGGAAGAACTGTATAGGAGCACTGGCATTACGTTGGACTTGAAAAGCCTGATTTTGACCCAGTGTTGATATGACGAGCATCGCCAAATAGCTGACAGCATCCAAAAGGCACCTTTAGCATTTTGCAAAAGCGAGTCCACATCGAGTTCCATCCCTTCATCTAACTGTACTCTGCTCTTAAGGTGTGGTCTTGATTTTAGTATGTGATCCTCCAAGAAAAGTCTCTTTTAACCCATCTCAGTGTCTAAGTTAGCCAAAAAGTCTTATCCTCTTTTAAATAACAATTTTTTTAATGGAAAAACTAAACAAAATCCATTAAAACTGTGTTACTTTTTGGAGGACAAATAAATGTCTTAATGAATTTCTCAAAATCAGTTAAACTTTCGTTATCACTGCCTCATCTCCCCTGCCTACCTCACCATAGGTGGTTCTAGTGCATGCCGAAGGTTAAGTCTAAAACCTGGCTAATCAGCAGCCCAAGTCATGTTCTACCCAGTAGCAATAATATATGTATAAATAAAACGACTTTGCCGAGGTTATCAATCATCGCACCAAATTCGTTTAAAAACAGCATTGATAACCTCCGCACGCGACAGGAAGATGGGCTGTTGCCAATGAACAGACAACAAACACATACCAAATCCAATTGTCTGCCATTTGGCCGAGGTGAAGATCAACCAGGCTCCATATAAAGCGGCCAAATGCAAATAACCAAAGGCAATAATGTTGCGCCAGACCAATTTTAGTTTACGCTTATCGGCCTTCTTCATGGTCACAATATCCTTGACCAGGCCGCCATCGATGGTCTCGGCATCGCATTCGAAGAGCACACCAGTGGAGTCCTGTTGCAGCTTAGTGGAATTGGGTTCCGATTCACCGGCAGCATTGGCCGCAGCAACCAGAGAGTCCGTGATGGACTGGCCAGCGACATGGGCATTGGGCGGCATGTTGCAGCAGCTGTAACAAAACAAAGAGCAGACAATTAAAAGTTAGTTGGTAAATTAACTATGCAAATTGCCCAGCTGAACTTGACATGCTTAGGGTGCGCAGTTGTTGTAGTAGTGCGGCGTGTCATTGGTTTTTTTATGGCCAAGACACTTTGGATCATTGAGTAAGACCCCGTGAGTGTGTATGTGTTAATTGCGTTTACATATTTATCTCAATTTTCTAGTAATTAGAATATTAAAGTTTGTAGGTTTTAAGCAGTAGAAATTACTTATCAATTAATTATTTAATATACCCAAGTGTTGATTGGGTCATAAATAGCTAGAGTTTAATGTACGCGGCACGAAAATAGTTTTAGAATAAATTAATTGTTTACAAAGGTGCAAGTCTAAATGCTTAGAACAAAAGTACAGTAACGATTGTCAAATTCCCTTGAAGTACCTATAAATTCATCAGTTTTGATATATGAAAATACTGACCAATATTGGCGAAATGATAAATGAAACTTAAACTTCCAGTTTGCACTCCTAGCCAATTAGTTAGACGCACGTAACAAAATCCAAATGGTTCTAAGCATTTCAATAAGTATAAATATTAGATTAAATAGACAACCAAAATATTTTTAGTAATGAGTGATACCTCCTTGGTTACTTATTACTTCGAAAATCCGGTCATTCATAGAGCATTACAAGGTGTTTATGTAGTTCTACGAAATATCGCTCCAAGCTAGTTTAATTACTTAAATTAACGATTTCGTGATCTTCGTAATGGCTTTAATTTTTTTTAGCTTTACATTCTTCCCGAGAAGTTAAAGCTTGTTTTCTTCCCTTAAACTGATTTCCATATGTTTTTGGATCTTTTCAATCAAGGCTGCAAACCTGAACCGAACCTTGAACCAAACCTTTCAAGTATTTAAACTCCCGAACCTAAACACGAACCGGACCCAATGTATACACAAAAAGATTTGGTTCAAAACATCATTTAAGTCAACTTCCTAAGAACTTTAATAACTTTCTAAGTATTATTTATTGTCAAGAATCGGTTGAATTAATTATTACAATTGAGTTTGGGAAATCAATTCTCGTTCATTTATGCACGCAAAGGGAAAGAACCTGTTAAGAAAATTAGTTGCTGTCAACTCAAAACAAGAACGAAATATTCTCAAATTTTATGAGAACGAATGTTTTAAATGTTCTTGACTGCTTCTAAGAATGTTTCTGAATTTTTCCCCTCCCCAAAATTTAAAAACCTGACTCTTTTAAAAGCCTTTTTAGTGGTTAAGTGGGACTATGAATGATAACAATAGGGAATGAGGTCTATTTGACTTCTCACGACCAAAAAAATTGGCTCAATTTTGACCGAACGTAGAGTCATAAATCGGTCAACTACCTAATTTTTGTGAATGTGCGTCGTTTACTCTCGCGCTCTGTCTCCCGCTCTCTCTCTCTCTTACGCTCTTAGCAAAACCGGTTAGTTCAAAATGTTGTCTGACAAGAGAAAGGCATGCAGAACAATTCACAGAGCAAGATATACAATACAGCTCACAGAGCAAGATATGCAGAACAGCTCACAGAGAAAGACATACAGAACAACTCACAGAGCAAGACAGACAGAACATTTCTCTGAGCAAAAGAGAACAACTCAAGAACAACTGAGATCAAGATAGACTGTACATGACTCGCTGAACAAAAATGAACAATTGAAGAAGAACCTGTGTTCATTTGTTCAGTTTAAGGAACAACTCAATTTGGTTCACCCGCTCATCTGTTTACCCAACACTAGTTTGCAGCCTTGTTGTAAATACCAATCAACATTTTTGGAGCTGCGATTTATCTGTTTGGCCATTTTTTGATTGGAAAGGCCTTGCGAGTGATAGTTGGTTTTCATCAGAAGAATTGCGAAAACGTGTTACGCGTCTAATTCAATGAACAACTTAAAATCCACGTGATTGCTTCGAACTTTTGAGAATCTTCAAAGTTCACAGTTAAGCTAGCGAAATAAAACATGTTTTTTGGACAATCAACACCTGCCTGATGATCACTAAAGCATTTCAATTAAAATAAAGGTTTCTGCGTCTAACCAATGACTAGTGTTTTGAGTGTTTATACACTGCTATTAATGCTGATCAAGATACATTATTAGTGATACATTATAGGGACGGAAATTTTTTTTTTTGCCTGTTACATACAGTTCCACAAACTCATTACACCCTTTGTTTTTTATATAGGTTATAATAAGTAGAATGAAAAATCAATAAATGTATAGGGTTCAAATAACTTTAATTATAAAAAATTAAAATGCCCATAAATGAGAATTAACACATATGTGGTTCAGCGGGGAGTAGGTGGTAGGATCTCTCCCAAAATGGGTCAGTAGAAAAATTTATACTTTACCACCTAATACATTTGTATGTATGTACAAATGTGTGGAAAGTTCCTTGCTGACAGCAAATTTCGTGGGCTTTTTGTTATACACACACCCACACACACTCGCTCTCTCACACACACACACACACACATACACAAAGTAAACAAAAAATTGCCAATTGTCACTGCCCTTGAAAAAGTGTAATTTATATCCAATTGCATTGTCAAGATTCCGTTTCTCGATGGCAAATACACTCGTATGATATGTGTTTTATGTTTACCTTTTCCAAGTGTCTAAAAATACTTTTAATTTTCTATGTATTTTTTTCAACTGACAAGCGTCGCTCAAGTTTCTAAACTGCTGCTGTGTGGCAAAATAAAACAACAACAAAATTCGCACGAAGAAGTCTCGCGTTAGGCAGCACCAGCAGCAGCTTATGAGAAAGCTTTTGCAAGCTTATGACCAGGCCAAGCTAGGCAAGGGGGCAGGTGTACAGCTGCTGCTACACGGTGGTTAGATGAGAATAGCCGAATGTTGCTTATCAATGGCATTGAGTTTTAATTAGTTGCTCAGGTCAGGGATATTGTTCTCGACATGTCCATATGTATGTGTAACGCTTAATAGTGGCGTGTACTTGGACTTTAACAAATGGTGAAATGTCGATGCTGGGGTCAGTCAACCGTATGTGAGTCATACGTACATATTTACATTTACACCCGTTAGGAAAAGACTTACGTTAGCTTCTCTACGTGGAACTTTGCACCCCACAAGCTGGGCTTTATTTGTTAAGTGATTCTAAGCACTGATCGTTAAAATGTTCGTTTTTATAATAGACAGATTAGGGTTAAAAAAAATGGTATATTTAACTGTGCATCAAATAAAGAACTTAAGCTTAGTTCACACAGGCAAATAATTTTGACCAATTTTGATGAAAATTTTGGCTATATAGGCCAAAATGGGAGAACTTTTCGGTGATATTTTATCAAATTGTTTTAAAATCTGCGATCATGGCTATTTAGCCAAGACAGCAATACAGCAAATTTCCGTATGCTTAAATTCAACAATTAAAAAATTGAGGAAGGCTAACTTCGACTCGTCCGAACTTTATATACCCTTGCAGCTGGTATAATTTATTTAAACAAAGGTTTTTTAGTGATTTTTACTGAACAATTCAATTTTCGCATTGAACAATGTTAACTGAATAATTTCTCAAACTCAGCAATAGATGGCGCCACAACTTTGACCATTTTCTTGACGGATTGTTATACGGCAGCTATACGATATACTCATCCGATCCGAGATATTATTCATAACTGGAAAGCATAAAGAAGCTACCATTGAAATCAAAATACTTTTTCTTACTAGAACTACATTTTCGACCGATCGTTCCTAAGGAAGCTACATGAAATACTCATTTAATTTGGATCAAAATTGTAAGAAATATGTGGAAGGACATATTATTAATGAATATTGAGTCTGAGAGCAATAGCATTAAAAATAAAAACGTTTTTCTCACTATAATTACTTTTTCGACCGATCGAAGGATCAAACTTATCAGAATTATGTGGAAGCATACATATAATATTAATAAATGTTAGGATTCAGAGGGATAGCATTAAAAACCAAAAAGATTTTCTTACTAAGACTTTTTTCGCACCTATATTTTCTATGGAAGCATAAAAACAGACGGGCGGACAGATGGACATGTCTTTATCAACTCAGCTCGTCATGCTGATCAAGAATAAGTTATAAGTAATTTGAGAATTAAAGGGGTATTTCCAAGTTGTCTGCAATTCCTAAAGCTTTTGAGAGAATTATGACATCTCAACTGTAACATTTATGTAGTTCGATTATTTCACCCTATCAAATTGGATTTGTGAAGCATCGATCTACCACCACTAACTTATTAGAGCTTACATCATTAGTGATCAAAGGGTTCTTATGTAAGATGCAAACTGACATCATTTATACTGATTTAAGTAAGGCTTTTGATTCTGTTAATCACTCCTTGTTGCTTTATAAACTGAGTTTAATTGGTTTGGTAACTAACCTTCTCTAGAACAAAAAAGTTTTAATTTGTAATTCATATTCGAAACTCATCCAGGTTACCTCTGGAGTACCCCAAGGTAGTCACTTGGGTCCATTGCTTTTTACGTTCTTCATAAATGATCTTCCGTCAGTCTTGACTCACTCTCGTGTGCTTATGTTCGCCGATGTTGTGATTTAACTATGATTAACATATAACGATTTGGTTTCCCGCAATAATTTGCAAGCTGACTTGGATACATTTCATTCTTGGTGTAATGATAATCTATTAAAACTTAACAATTCCAAGTGTAAGGAAATGACATTTTACAGAAGCTTGCCAAAATTCTTCACTTATATGCTTGATAATGTCCCACTTGAGTGCTTAAATGATTCAGCCAATGAAGTAAATGATCTAGGGGTAATTCTTTATCACCGACTTAAATTTGACTCTCATGTTACTGCTACTGTCTGTAAGGCCAGGAGTGTTCTTGGGTTTATTAAGCGCTGGTCGAAGGAATTTGATGATCCTTATACGACGAAGATTTTGTACACTTCTCTTGTCCGTTCGATTCTCGAGTATGGATCATGTGTGTGGTCTCCGCAATATTCGACCCATCAAGATAGAATTGAATCTGTGCAAAAACAGTTTTTATTGTTTGCTCTTCGTGGTCTGGGCTAGAATACTGAGGTCCGTTTACCATCGTTCTCGAGTAGACTTCTTTTGATTAACCTTCCCTCCCTTATTAACCGTACAGTTATGGTTGGAGTAATCTTTATACATAGACTAATTAATGGTGAAATCGACTCAACTGAGTTATTATACCGACTCGTAATTTTATCCCCCTATCACTAAATCGTTGTAATACTAACTATGCCTTGCATGAACCGTTTCATGTCCTCTGTGCTGATTACAATAAGCTCTACCGACTAATTAACTCTAAAGCTTCTCTTCCTGCTATAAAAATTTCTATTTTAACTTATTTAGCACGTAGTTAACATTACTTTATGTTTTTCCTTCGCGATTTCGGGTCACACGTTGTTGGCTGCGCCTCTTGGTCGGTTGATAGGCTACTATTTTGCCTGGGGTTCGCGCGTAACAAGATTTGGCTTGGTGTCGCATGGGCCACTTGAATGTACTGCGCATTGTACGTCAACGTCCATCACAGAATATATATTCTTTAAGTAATCGGAGATGCATCCTTCTATGCGTTACAAACATCTGGACAATTTTAATATATCCTCATTAGGGGTATAATAAATAATTAAGACGCAGTCTGTTATGAAACTTTTAATATAACGGGATTTATTGTAGAAATATTGGCATTTGAAACCAAAGTCTGTCAGCCCACAAAGCGATAATGAAGGGTTTTTGGCATCGATGTCCTTCGAAATGACAAATGACTTGGCAATATAAATCTCTCCAAATGAAACAAGGTCAGTAGGAAATGTTTGGTTCACCTTTCGACAAACGCCCAAAGTAAAACTGTTCTAAGGGTTTCAGATCGGGATCAATTTGCTCCGGTGTACATAATGTATGTACATTAAACCAAAGACACTACGTATATAGATACCGCATCTCATACAAACTTTTTTATTTATTTTTTTGGGATCCAATGTCAGCTTTTTCGAAATTCGAAATAATTCGCTCATCTCTAGGTTTCTCTCTCTCTCTCCCCAAGATTGTGTTTGTTTAAATTCAGTGGTGGTTGGCTGGGTGGTGGTGGGGGAGGGGGCTCGGTTATCTTTTTTTGTTCATAGCTTGTGTATCGTTCATCCAATCTTTATAATTCCTTCAGCAAATCGATAAACATTTTGGTTACTAGATAATCTCTAGAAGGTGCGAACTATCTAGCATCAAAACTGAGGGAGATATGACGATTTTTGCAATTTGCGGGGGCGGCAGGGTTCGTGGCAAAAATTAATCTTGATCCATTGATCCATACATGTCAAACCTGTATCTCTGAGCATCTCTGAGATCTGTGCGTTCACACAGACGGACAGACGGACATGGCTATATCGACTCGGCTATTGATGCTAATCAAGAATATATATACTTTATAGGGTCGAAAATGATTCCTTCTCCCTGTTACATACTTTTGCACAAACTTAATATACTCTATGTACCTTTGGTACAGAGTATAAATAATACAAAAAACATTCGATTAGACATGCAATTAGCGTGAAACAAGGCAGAAGCTAATTTTGTTAAACTCAATTCGATACATTTGCAATTTAGGTAAGGACTTTTAGGTAAGCACTAACCGCATGCTGGATTAAACTAAGAATGTCACAAACATACATACATATAAGTGAATAAATATGTATTACATCGACCCCATTTTTAAGAACTATTTCCCCCTATTTCATACATGTGTCAAGCCTATGAATATTTAATTATTTGAATGCTGTAGAATGTGCATACAAAGTCACAAAGCATACAAAGTGTACGTAATTTCGATTAAGTCTTGGCCAATCCATTAAGCAAATATTTAACCTTCCGTTAAGACATTTTGACTGTTAAACGATAACCTTGATAACTTTAAAGCCTAAGCCCACTTTGGCGATCGTAAGAGAACCGAAGCTGCTCAATGCTTTGCCCAGAAAACAATAGAACATATCGAAAACACAACCAAAGGTTTCTTTCCTCGAACTGAACTAACCTGTTTCAACTTCTTTAACTCGCGCTTTTCCTTTTCCTCACTGGTTGGAAAACCAAATCTGTGTGTTTTCCGCTTTTACGTTATTTGCACTTTTTGAGTGTATTTTCTGTGGAAGAGCCACAAATTACACGTCCGTACGCCTTACGATTTCAACTCAAACTGACTTCAACATTGGCACCGAGACGATAACGAAAACTTGGTTGAGTGAAAGAGTCACGACGCCAGCAGTGACGCGCGACACGAAGCTCTGTGATTGCGGGATTTGAAATTAGAATCATTTCTACCAATTTCACAAACAACTTCCCTAACAACTCTAAGTGAATTATCGTTACACGATCGTTTGAAAAACCGAATTTCGAAATTTAAAATGTTTAATACGAGCGCCGTGGCTTTATAGTTGCTACATAAAATTTCAATTTCCCCTTTTTAACTTCACTTTACTTGTATGTACATTGTATATATATACATATATAGTTTAGAATTCATATCCCAATTTCGTTAAGTGGTTGCTTCAAGCGATTGTGATATAAATATCGGGCCAAAGAAGAAGCAGAAGAAGAAGGTTGCTTCAAGATTGAAAATATTTACTGAGATTTTCAGTGTACAGCCAGCCAAACCATAAAAATGAGTTCACACAAACTGAGAGAGAGCTTGAAAAGAATCGTACGATTTCCTGACGCTAGACATGATTTCGCCTAATACAACAACAATAAGAACAATTTACATAAAAATATCCACATATGTATGACTTAATGCACAATCCTATGTACTATATTGAACTTAATGTTTGAAAAGATATAGTTGAGGTAGTCTAATTATCTACACAATACACAAATGATGCAATTTAAACGAATATCAGAAGATCGCCTGAGAAAAGCTTTACTAATATGGCGCAACAGACAATGCGTTTGTTTGTATGAGAAAAGTAGAGAGAGAGCACATTCGCTCTGCACGCCCATGTAAACAAACCAGCTGCTTTAGGTTCTTTGGACAGAAGCTTTCAATTTTTTTGGCCAAGCAACAACCGGCAAACTAACTATGCCGGCAGCTTTGGCTTTTGGCAACACAAGAGTCGCGCATTGAACTTGAAATATGTTGACGTGTAGCTGGCTTTTCGTTCCCTCTCCCTTGATTGGTGTGGGAGAGGGAGAGAGTGAGAGAGGTGACCAACCGGCATCACGCTCTAAATGCGTGATTCTTTGAGTTATGCTCTCTATTAATGCTTTGGCAGATGTGCGAAATGTACGCAAATACAAAAAACATTCGATTAGACATGCAATTAGCGTGAAACAAAGCAGCCGCTAATTTTTTTAAACCATAGTATAATTCATTCATTGTATAATCTTTGGTTAAACTTAATTCGTTACATTTCTACATTTCACTAACCGCATGCTGGAATAAACCAAACATGTCACACATACATACATACATATAGGTGTATAAATTTGTATTACATCGACCCCATTTTAAAGAACTTTTCCCCCTATTTCATACATGTGTTAAGCCTATGAATATTTATTTATTTTAATGCTGTAGAATGTGCATACAAAGTCACAAAGCATACAAAGTGTACGTAATTTTGGATTAAGTCTTGGCCAATCCATTAAGCAAATATTTAACCTTCCGTTAAGACATTTTGACCGTTAAACGAAAACCTTGATAACTTTAAAGCCTAAGCTCACTTTGGCGATCGTAAGAGAACCGAAGCTGCTCAATGCTTTGCCAGAAAACAATAGAAAAAATCGAAAACACAACCAAAAGTTTCTTTCCTCGAACTGAACTAACCTGTTTCAACTTCTTTAACTCGCGCTTTTCCTTTTCCTCACAGGTTGGAAAACCAAAACTGTGTGTTTTTCGCTTTTGCGTTATTTGCACTTTTTGAGTGTATTTTCTGTGGGAGAGCCACAAATTACACGTCCGTACGCCTTACGATTTCAACTCAAACTGACTTCAACATTGGCACCGAGACGATAACGAAAACTTGGTTGAGTGAAAGAGTCACGACGCCAGCAGCGACGCGCGACACGAAGCTCTGTGATTGCGGGATTTGCAAAATTATTGTTATGACTCTTTAGCCGCCTGCACGTAGTCCAGCCGCCGGCTGACCTCTTGTGCCTTAGAATCATTTCTACCAATTTCACAAACAACTTCCCTAACAACTCTAAGTGAATTATCGTAACACGATCGTTAGATCAATTTCAGAATCACAAAAAATGTCAACAATGCAATTTCCGAAATTAGACACATTAATTCAGTCACAGCCTTCGCACTTTGAACCTGTACTTCGCTGTTGGATGAAAACAGGCCAATCTAATCGGCCAGAAGCCAGCCCACACCTGCATTCTTTTGTCGTTTGGACAATGATAATGCGGTTAAGGGTTTACCAAAGCTTCATAATCGATTTTTAGATGATTCTGATGATGTGGTCTTTGCACCTTGTCCGTCTAAGAACCAGTTTATTGGGTTCGAAATTTAACCAGTCACAGTATGTCTGGCCAAACTAGATTTTTTGAAAAGATTTCCGAATAGCATTTGTGTAAACATTTGATAAGCAAAAGCGGAATAGTTTTGCATATTCATTCTTTAAGCGCCAATACAAGAAGTACAATTTGTGATACTATGCACGATACAAAACGAAAATTGGCTGTGTTCGACAGAAGTTAGTATACCCTTTCTTTTGTAGCATATTCTATATGTAGATACGAAATTTCAAATTGAAATAGTACAAATTTTGTATGTATTTAATGAAACAGGAAAACATATCAATTGTGTCAACAAATAAGGTCCATCTAGTGTTTGGAATTTGAACTATTCATAATTTGATTTTAAAAACGTCAAATGTCATTCGGAAAGCGACTAATATTTAGTAAAAACTTTGACATTTACGAAATGGGTCGCTATCGCTTGAAGAAAGTTGGGAAATATTAAAATATGCGGTTGCTGAAAATGTGCATAAACAACCATCGATCTTAACAATTGGACATTTCGCGCACTTCTTTGATGCGAATTTTGCATAAAAACCTTGCCATAAGGCCATACAAAATTCAATTGGTGCAGCAGCTAAAGCCAATTGACCACACGAATCGTCTACAGTTCGCAAATTGGCGGAAGATCGTTTGGCCGAAGATGGTGAATTTGACTGAAAAATCATCTTTTCGGATGAAGCACATTTCCACCTCGGTGGTTATGTTAATAAACAAAATTGTCGCATCTGGGGCACAGAAAATCCACATATCGTCGTCGAGAAGCCAATGCACCCACCACGTCACACTGTTTGGTGCGGATTTTGCTCTCGTGGCATCATTGGTCCATTTTTCTTTGAAAATGAAGAAGGAGCCACCATGACCGTTAATGGTGAGCGCTAACGCGCAATGTTAAGTGATTAGTTCTTCGAGGAAATTGAAGCGGAAGACGCTACGTGCCGTACAGCGCACGCCACAATCGATCTTCTGCGCCCTATCTTCGAAAATCGAACAATCAGCAAATATGGAGATGTGAATTGGCAAACAATCCTGAAACAATTTGTGAGTTGAAGAACGAGATTCGAGTTGCTATTGCTGACATACGTGCCGAAACAATTGAAAGTGTTCTCAAAAATTGGGTGGATCAAATGGGCTACAGCCAAGTCAGCCGTGGTGGTCATTTGACCGAAATTGTTTTTCATAAATAAATGACATGAACCAACCTTTCCAATAAATGTTCAACCTTTGAACAATAACGAGCCGTTTTTTTTTATAGCAAAATGAAATTCCAATTTTTAAATGGACCACCCTGAACGTGTTCGGTGGTAAGAATTCTCCATAAAGTTCCAAAAATTGTATCAGATTTAAAAAATCGTGCTTTCCGTTCCAGCAGGTTAGCGTCAAACGCCTAGGTACAATTTATAATATAATGATACTCAATCACATTGAATGCCATTATGTTACTCAGAATTTAATTTTTCCAATATTAAAAAAAATTATTACTTATACCGTTACTTACCGGTACATCGAAACTAAAATCCGGGTACAGTATCGAAACCGAAATTAATTGAAAGCCGAAACATTCATTTCGGGAACCAAAATTAGTTTTGGAATTAATCCCTGCTGCAAACCGGTCCTAATCCAAAGCCCGGAGAACCGGTTCGATGCGGGTTTTGGGGTCCAGAACCAAACATTCTAAATTGTTAAAAAAAGGTTCGGTTCAAAGAATAACTTTAGTCCGTTTATTTAGAACTTATATAACTCTCACAATATATTGACCGGATACAAAATAATTTTATAGTGCTAAATCGGAGCTTTATCATTTCAAAATCATATTCCAACTCGCGGCATATTACGAATTCGAGAAGAAATTAAAGCATAAGGCGAAACAAATCCGTTTATTTATGTACCTAGAAGCTCCACATTCATTTTAAAGTCCAGACACTTTTGTAAGCCGTGGTAGAGAACAAATGAATGATAACTGTAATGAATGATGTTCATTCGAATATTGACATACGTTTTTAAAAGCTACGTAAGCTGGACGCTAACTTTTCAAGAAAAATGTGTCTTTTTTTTCCACCAATTGTCTCAATGATCTAAGAATCCATGAACAAATCTTCGATCCAAAAACCCTAAGGTTCGATAAGTAAAGAAACCGGTACGACTTTCCAACGGGTTTGATGAACCCTCAGACCGAACCTTCTCCAGAATTTCCAAAATTAAAAATGGTTTCTAAACATATTCGGTTAGAGTTTGCTAAAGCAGAATTCCAAAAAAGAACATACTAAGCATATGTACAATGTTTAAGTTGCATAAGGATCGTTGAACCCATTAGATCTAGGCTTAATAAACGCCAAAACTCTTTTGACAATATTTACTGTGACGACGATGTTGCCGTGAGCCGTACGATATAGGAAATGATTTCTTCTAGAATAGGTAAGCTAAAATTCGATTCTACTAAAGTTGTCAAAGCACACGAGATCTATTTATATGCCATTAAGGATGAGAAGTTCTTCCAACACGAAATTATGCAGATTCATAATAGATTAATGATTGTTTAAACTATTACTAGGAATGTTCAAAAACTTTCACACAAACTTTTCGAAAGCCAAATTGACTACTTGTTACTTTTTGCAAGTTGACAAAGTTTTACTTGTTGGTTGGTGGAAGTCGATTGCATAAAGTCCAATTTCCAATTTCGATCATATTTTCGTATGGTGCTTTAACCGACTACGGTTACTGTTTTGTCCGATCGCTTTTTCCAGTTTCTGTTATATTACGGTTGTGGGATATGGGTTAATTTTATTAAATTTATTTTGTTTCGGGTTTCGGTTACGGTTACGGTTATTAGCAAAAATTATCACTTTAATAAATCAGACAGACAAAAGTGGCCCGCCCCATTTGGAATCTCATTTTTTCAGTAAATGTAAAGTTTAACATTACAAGTTTTAACTAAAAGATATAAAACCACTTTATTCACAAAAGTATCAGGTTAAGTTTAATTTATTAGATAAATATACATTGGTCAACGTATGTGTCGTTATGTCGTAACAAATGTTTATTCTCAGAAATGACATCTTAATCAAGATTGTAATTAGATCTAAATAGCGCAATACCACTTAGAGTTCGGTGTGTCAAGCGTTTCCAGCGAAGATTCATTATAAACTTTACTCCTAAAGCAAACGCTCAACACTTACTTCACAAATGACTGGAAATATTGTTGAATTTGTTTCCCACTATTCTAATACGTCTACCTTGATAAGCAATCTTTTTTATTTTAATTAATAATATTTAATAAAGATTTCAGATTATTGTTAATTCGAATTCTAATTTAGAACTGGTTTATTTTCGCATTTTTTGACACTTGAATTGGAATGTTTTCCCCTGATAATTTAATTGAATTAACAATTAACAAATGTTAACAAGATTCGATAACAATTTAATACATTTATTTTACGGCTCAGTAGATAAAGAAACATTTAATATCGGATCAAGAAATATTCCATCATTCGCGAACAGACTGGACTCTCTAAACTCTAGCTCGTAAGATAAATGTTTGGCCAGTGCTGAGTTGTTTTAGATTTCAATTTTGCATTGAATGCAGATTGAATAACAATCACCAAAAAATTAACTGTTCGCTCGGCATTCTTATTGTTACAACTTTTTTTGTCAACACACGTCAGGTTTAAGAAAAAAATCAGAGTTAGCTGCTGCCAAATTTTATTTTACAAAGAAATCTTTGCATGTTCTCCTTGTATTTATGTAGTTACCTATAGTTATTTATTTTAGTATCACACGTGCTGTATGTTTTATTCTATATAAAAAGAAATCAATTACCGAAAAATGCTTGTTTTTGATCGAATCATCGCTCACTTAAAAAAATGTTAGGGTAACAGTAGGGTTCACAAGCAAACTTATCGAGAGTCAAAACGCGAATAAAAATTGTTCATTCCTCTCTTCCATCCATTGATCAAGATCAGAGCGCAACTTCTCCAGTTACCGGCGCCAAGATGACAAGCTGTAAAGATCACGGCGTGCCAGAAAATTTTTTCTCTCACACATATATACATACATAAGCATGTTTAAGGCTTTCTTTTTAATTCACATTCAGAGGAAGAGAGTAATTTGAAAAAGGCGTCGCCAAAACAACAATATGGTGAATACTTGCGTATTTACACAAACAAATTGCCAGTGTTACAACGTATATAAGGAAAGATGGGGAAGTTAAAGATTTTGGTTAGCTGCGTTGTCTCTTTCTCGTTCGCTCTCTCTTGCCTTTGTGCCCATAAATAAGCATCCTATTTTAGTGAATAAATACTTCACATAAATTTACGTTTATCGAAATTTTTAATAGTAAAGGAAAACCCGAAATTTCCGAAGTTTCGGTACTGATAACCGGTTGTGTTAATAAAGATAGGGTAAGGTTTTAGTCTCTGGTAAAAAGTGATCAATTTCATTCGGAATTCAGAAACAAACAAGTAAGGAAATCAGGCAAGCCCGACTATAGGTTAGGTTAGGTAAGGTTGCGATGGCTAGAGAGCGACAAGTCATATATATTCCCTATTAACCCTTTTTAAAAATGAAAGGGATCCTCGTTACTGAACCATTGTGTGGACAGAATAAATTTAAGCAGAGCTGGGATATCTAGCCCCAGGCTATCATCCTCTCGGATGTCTCCGAGAGGTTGAGCAGCAGAGGTTGAGCAAGTGTCCTGAGTCTCCTTCTACTCAAGGCGGGGCAATGGCAGAGAAGGTGTTGTACCGATTCCTCTTCTTCTTCGTATCCGAAATTTCTGCAGAAGTCATGGTAAGTGACGCCTAGGCGTGCTGCGTGTCTGCCAATAATTGTTGGTATGTGAGTCAAGTGCTTTAAGGGCGGCTTGACTATCTGAGTATATAAATACGTTTCCCTATTTGACCGTGAATGTGCTAAGGCAGGTAGCAGCTTCCTGGATGGCTACCACCTCTGCTTGGTACACACTACAGTGATCAGGAAGTCGGAACGATAAGTTCAAATCTAGGTTGGGAGAGAAAACGCCCCCTCCTACTTTTTCGTCGAGCTTAGAACCATCAGTATAGATGTTAATGGCGTCAGCTCCGCTATGGGGAAAGTCGGCTTGGGATATAGACGTCGTATAATTTGTCGAACGTTGTTTGTGGTATACAGTAGTCAATATTTAGTGGAATACTCTCTTGTTCTTCGAGAAGCCCGACTATAACTACTACTACTTATGTTTTATTGAATGATTACTTTTTACGAGTATCCGGATAAAAATTTGAAAATTTTAGGATTTTTTGTTTAAAACATATAAAGGTATATGTATATATAAAAAAACAAATTTTCAAAATAATTGTGCCGACCAGTGCAGATAGCTGTTTCGTACCTTTGTTTTAACTAAATTTTTTTACCTTGGTTTTTTTTTTTTAAGGTTTGCTTTTGATTGATTTTTTTTTTTATGGAAAATTGGCTTTAATTAAATTTCGGGGAGTGTATATAAAAGAGTGTATAGTGAACATAGTGTCTGGCAGCTGTTTATGTAAATGTGTGTGTGGTGCAAATTGAAACAAAGGCAATAAATGATATGATTATAATTGTAAATTTGTTTGTTACTTTGTTTGTATACATATACAAAGTGCGCAACGGAAAATGTGGAAAACTACAAATCAAATGAACTATGAATTAATATATGTATGTATGTATGGCATAAGGCTAAGCGATTAACCGTTCTAAGTCCCAAACTCGTAAATACAATCTTTGCCGATAACTCATCACGTTGTGTTCAACTGCACGTCAATTGGCAAGAAATTGCACATTTTCTTATCTATCTTCATGTACACGTTAATTGATTGTGTTACAGTTAACGCCTGATGCTAAATGCCCCCTTCAAGGGTTAAATCTAATGGGGGAATATATGTATGTATATAATGTGCAACAGGGAGCTACGGTCTGCGTCATGCCATGCGATGTGACGTCATGGAGGCGTGCGCGCACCGACATCCCGTGGAAAAAAGATTCGCTTAGAAGATTAAACATTGTACAATGTACATGCATATTGAATCGAATGGGAATTACTAAGCTAATGAAACTGGCCACAGTAAATTATGGCATGTTCCTAATCAGAAAACCCTGAGATGAAGGCGGGACGAGCCGGTGTTATGGCACCAATAACAACAACAACAAGAAACACAAAGTCAGCCAAATTCTTGTCTTGTAAAGCCACATTAACTTACGGTTGGTTTAAATGTTCTTCGAGCTATTGCCACACCGGCAGATATAGTTTATATGCAAATGAATTAAATTTGTTTGAGTTGTTGTTTAATTCTTCCTCTTTCGATAGGTTTTATCCACTAGAGATGGGCGATAAGTTCTGTGACGTAGGTATCTAGTTTACACGAGCAGAAATCGTGATATTTATGATGTTGATTGAGATTTCAATTTTAAAAAATATACTTTTTCTGTGGAAATCGCGCCTAAGTTGTTTTTATAGATAAATTTGGGATTTTTACAATAAAACAATCTGTAAGATGTTTTTCAAAATTGTTTAGTTGGTTGGATGCTTATGATGGCGATACAATTTCAATTTATACGGTTGCATATGTAAATTTAACTATGTTATGTCCAGTTGAAAAGTAAAATCGGACTTCGCAATCAATTTGATTCTTAATTAAAATTTATGGAATCTAACAATAATTAATAGAGTATTAGAACAAAAGAGCTCTAATATAACCGAGAGCGTAAGCTAAAGTCAGCCCCTGAGTATACCCGTTACTCAGGCAAACATTCAACATCATTCTCAAAAAGTGAATGTTTCCTTGTTCCACTACCGAATGTTGTTTACGGTCACACTAACGTAAGCACAGAACAGCTGATTGGATTGCTTTTTTTACTATTGTAAATTAAAGTTTGTCATCCAAATGTCAAGCAGCATGCTCTCCTGGTAGTCCCTCCACAATATACCCAGCTCTCGGCATTCATTTATAAGAATTATTATGGCATTTGATCATAATATAAAACAGAATGAAACATTTGGCGCTTGCATTGAACCACACACAACTCATGGGAGTAGTCAGTTTTCAAAAGAGGGTGCCCATAAACTTCCCGCACTGTGCTGAGATCCTCTCCCACTGAGCTACAACATTCGCCACCGCCCATGGCAACGCCATTGACACAGCAGCTGTTCTTATTGGTGTCACTTGAGGAGTTCGATAGCATATCGATAGAAAATCTAGCCTTTTAGCGGAAAATAGCTATATGTTGTGACAGTGGGTGTGACGACCACGGAAGCAACCCGACTAGTGACGTAAAATGTTAGTTCGAAGATATTTTATAGAAAAGGCAACACAAGATAAGCGAAAGGAAGCCCTTGGAGCTCGGATTAACAATCTGTGAAGCCCTTTTATTAAAGTGTCATTGGCAAAAGCCACCCGTTTTCATTAATGAAAGACATTAGGTTAAGGAAAATCCATGGTCAGAGATAACAATTCATAAATTCGAAAAGCACCTGCAGAGAAAAATTCTTTCCTAAAAATTGACGGCCTTACTCAGAGAGAATTCAATTATACACCTGAACTACTGACGTGCTTAAAAATTTGTTTTTAAACCGTAACCGTTACCGTAACCGAAACCGATATTTGTTTCGGTTTTAATCCCTAGTTAAGACTATCTTGAAAATGAAAATCGGAACCAGGGATGCAAATCGGTTCTGAACTGATCCGAACGATACCATACTCTTAGGCTCTTTGTGTATTGAACCGTGAAACTCCAACCTCAAGAACTTTTGATCTGTGCTAGGGTCAACCACGGCGACAATTGTTCTTAACTGGAACTGCGCAATTTTCTTTTGGGATTCTTCGCCTCCTACAAAACATTGTTTCTAGTAATCCGGCTCGAAGGACCTTTTGGGATTCTTCATCCCCCGCAAACAACTTTTAGCATCAACATATCTGGGAAGGACTTTAAAGCACATGGTTACTTGTCTGTTATGTTATGTGTTCACATCTATTCCAACTCCAAGTAGTCACAACTGAAATGTTCGTCAAAAATTATATATTCGAATATACTATTGTATATTCAAGTAAACATTGCAGTCAACGTACAAAAATGCATCTAATCGTCTTCGAAAAGGGATTGCTGCGCCTTTTCAAAAAGTTTCTAACGGCTTTTGCAAGAGTTTGCATTGTGGCCAACTTTCTGGCTGATGCCTGGAATTCATGGTTGGATTGGTCACAGGAGCGTCATGCTTAGGGCATCCAATGGCTTTGTGGATATCGTTTAGCAGAAGGCTACATAGCCTTAATGGCCTTAATGCAGTTTGTGGCCTATTTCATGATGATTTCTAATATCCAGAGACATAAAGGGGCGGCTATTCTTTGTCTGGTTACCCACCTTATAATTTTGATCCGCCCCGCCATGTAGAATTGGGAAAACTTTATGGAAATTTGAGATCTTAACAGCGCCATTCCGCTGGCCCTGTTCAATCCACGGCAGCACGCGAACATGGTCTTCCTGCTCATGACTCTGTCGACGAGCATTTATATCGAGTTGCATTACTGGCGATGCGCGATGGAATTGCAAGTTCTTATAGGCCTAGTGCTCATGCATATGGATTCATGAGCTATTTGCGACAGAGCACATATCAATGCATCGTTGAAAAATCCACCGCGCTATATAAGTATAGCAGAAACTGTCTAAATTGGACACAAAAGTCAGACAATTCTAGTTTTATGGCAATTTTCTCAAAATAAATCGTCTCCTATTAGCTAGTGTGGTTGTCGAATTTCTATTGGAACAACCTAGGAATATAGTCCAACAAATCCTCTAGTTATGAGAATTTTTTTGCATT
Source organism: Lordiphosa magnipectinata (assembly GCA_037044535.1). Taxonomy (NCBI): domain Eukaryota; kingdom Metazoa; phylum Arthropoda; class Insecta; order Diptera; family Drosophilidae; genus Lordiphosa; species Lordiphosa magnipectinata. The sequence goes on from JBAMBO010003985.1 coordinate 121,080, forward strand.
TATATATATAAGCTTGTTTGGCAGAGCTTTAAAAGAAAAATACATAATTCAATTTATGGAAGGAAAACTAGATTGTCACTCTTAAGGTCCGATTTTACATCTTCTACATAGAGCTATCTGTCACATAAACTAACAAATAACAGTAAATTTGAAGTTTATCTGACACATAGCAGCTATCTGGAAAAAGATAAATCGGCCCTAAATCTGTACAGGAATTGTAAAGAGACTACTTGATTTAGCATAAATTGTTATATGTCGAAATAATACTGATTACTAAATATGCGTAGAAGGTACGAACCATCTACCTGTAAAACTGTAAGAGATATGACGGTTTTTTTTCTAAATTGCGGGTAGGGAAGGGGCTTGGCAAAAATTTTAAAATAGACTTTATCTGCCTGCAAGTATAAGAAGTATACTACTGTGATAAAATTGAAAGGTGAATTTTCTTATATTTTCCAAATCTTTATTTCATCCCATTCAAAGTAATCCCCTACCGCTGCAATACAGTAACGGCATTATGTCATAGCACTTGGCAAAGTCCTGCTTAGGAATGGCGTTCAGAGCCTTGGGCTATTGTGCTTTTTTCATCTCAATCGAGTCAAAACGGTGTTTGTTGGTTTATTGGTATATTGACTATATTGACTCGGCTGTTGATGCTGATCAAGATTATACATATATACTTAATATGGTCGGAGATGTGTTAAAATACGAATCTAGTTAGAGTGTTTGGGTGGTCTTTGAGGCTGTTTGTTTATATAATCTCCAATTTACGGTACTCTTAAGCGCTCGATCGCTCCTGAGACTCTGGGCAGCAATCTGGGTTGAAGAACTCTGTATTCCTTAGATGAGTTTTAGCCGTAATCCCATTCAACTGTGGGTCATACGGGTCGAACCCCGTTAATTCGAACTCTGCCCAGATCAACAGATTAATAAACTTGAAAAAGTTCGCTTCAACGGTTAGCGATTTAGACCGAGCTTAAAAACTTATAATATTAACATTGACCGATTTTAAGAGCGCTAATATTGAAAACAAATATGTTTATCTCACAAAAACTCATTTTCCGACCGAACATTTTCTTGGCAGCTACATGAAGTAGTCATCCGATCCGGTCGGTTCCGATATATTAGCAGCGTGCAGTAAAAAGAAGACTCTATGTGGACGGACGAAGCTTAATCGACTCAGCTCGTCATGTTGATCAAGAATATATATACTTTATGTGATCGGAGATGACTACTTCTATGCTTTGCACACTTCTGGTCAAAATTATAATACACTTTTCAAGTGTATAAAAAAAATTAATTTAATTTTTGAACCTATGATAACAATTTAAAGATCGTAGCTTGATAAATAGTTCGAATAATGGCTTTGAGCAACTTGTCAAGTTTAACTCAATTGTTAAGTAATCCTAGGAAACCGAAATACAATTCGAAATAGAATTCAGTTTCCAAGTCTCAAGCATAACTTTGACTCTACATTAAAAATGTCTACATCAGGTGCTAAACAAGAAGATGACGGAGAAGGCCCATCGGAGCTACGTACTGCCCTGCATGGCATGTCGTCCTTAACCAACACACGGATGTCGACCGCAACACTTGATTTGTGTTTCAAATTACTGGAGGACGAGGGTGTGAATGCCAAGGCTTTGGCCATAGGGATACTTCATGTGCTGGAGGTTAAGGAGAAGAAAACGAAACACAATTGATAGGGCGTATCGGAGGCGAGCAGATACTGCCCTCTATAAAAGTATACAAATCTGCGTGACGTGTTGTTTATTATATTTTTCATTAACCACTTAACACTACATTATAGCATATGTATGAATATATTTGTTAACGCAAACTTCTTGACGTTAAGTGTTTAATAACTACTTAATGGGGGATTAGGATTACCAAAGAACCTATAATACATAGGTGACTCATCTCTCAGCACTGTCATCTAACATCAGTTAGTCTGACTTCATTCCGTCTTTTGGTTAACAAACAGCACCGCCTGGGCATCCTCTACTGTAAGATCCTGATCGCCCCAGCCCCACAGTTCGTGTGTTCCGTCGCCTGTGCGACGAACTCTTCTCTCAATAATGTCGGGTGCCACCGTTTTTAGATCATAAGCCCAACCAATCTTGGCAAAGAAGTCTATAAATGCTGTGGTCAGATTTAGCGAGTAATTTCCCCACTCAGATGTCTTGTAGTCCCAGGGAAATACATGATGGTAGTTGTGCCAGCCCTCGCCCAAGGTTAGACACGCCACAATGGCGCATTGGGAAGGACTAATGACCTTGTCATAGGGTCGATTTCCAAACTTATGTGCCGCACTATTCACCAGCCAGGTGGTATTCAGCTGAAAGCACCAGCGAAACATGGCGACCACGAACCAGGAACAAACCAAAGACTCGTTCCAACAAAAAATGGGCAACACAGTTGGCAGAATAAAGCAGGCCAGCGGCATCAGAAGCATGTAGTATCTGAAATCATTGGGTCATTAACTACTCATATCATGGAGGACCCTTTACTTACTTCTTTTGGAACATTAAGATGGGATCGGCACGCAAATCCGCCAAGTCCAGGCCCTTGCCCTTGGCCACCACATCGGGATGTTTTTTGCACAAGAGCCAACCAACATGCGAGAAGAAAAAACCACGAGTGGCATTGTGAGGGTCAGCATCGGTTTCGGAGAATTTGTGATGCACACGGTGGTCGCGTGCCCAATGATAGGCGGCGTCCTGAAAGGCTATCGTATTGAAGACAATCAATATCAAACGCAGCGGCCACTTGGCCTTGTAGGAGCGATGGGCCCATAATCGGTGGGCGCCGCCTGTGATGCCAATAACTCCCATAACGAGCAGGCCAAATGCTAAAGAAAAGGTGTGTTGAGGACTAGAGATATGACTTCCAACTGCTTAGTTTATGTGTAGCCTTACCAAAGATAATTGTAGCCCATTTGGCCTGGGCAACCACTAAATATCCACCATATAAAGCGGCCAAATGTAAATACCCAAAGAGTATTATGTTACGCCAGACCAGTACCAGTTGTCGATCGTCTGCCTTTTTCAATGGCTGTATATCGTCCAAACCCTCATCCGCTTCAAACAACACGCCCGTCTGCTTGGAGGAACCATCCAGATTTGCATGTGTTGCCGTGTTGACTGTACTTCCCATACTTACGGCATTGGGCGACATTTTTGGGGGTCTATAACAAAATTGAATAATACCTTAAATCGATCATTATATAGTTGGCTGATCTTTTTTAAAATCATTTTAATTTAAAGTGTTACATATACATATGTGCTTGGGTGTCACGTGATCTTGATCTTGTGATTAAACGGCCTGTGTTTGACTTTGCTTCAAATGACCTTGAATAATACCGACAGTCAACAACCATTTACGCGTCTACACAGAGAAAATGATATTGGCTGCACGGCTTGTGTAGAAATGTCATTGCTAAACGCATTGAATGCAGCAAGCTACACGTGGCGTGCAGGAAATCTGTACGTAACGTGTAGAAATCAAAAAACTTAACTCCGCGTGTAGAAAAGCTAAATGCTACGTAGGCAATGCAAAGTCTACACGACATTAGAAAATCAGCTTATTTCCAAATAACTTCTACATTTTTGCAATCTCAATACCACACGAACGTTTGGGTTTTCTACATTAACGTTTGGATATTGAAATCCTACATGCGCGTGTGGAAATTCTAAACGAAAAATTCAGCTCTATATCAGTACCGAGTTCTTACATTTTTCGTTTAGAAAAGTGCTCTCCACACGCGACGTGTTAGTTTTCTACATAAACGTTTAGAATTACAAATGCTGAATGCTACATGTTGAAAATCTATACGAAACGTGTGCGAATTCAGTCTCGTATATAAATGAGCGGAGCACTGAATTCGAACTTAAGAATTACAAGCAAGCAATTATTGGTGTATGTTTTCAATACAAGTACATCTAACTCAATACAAGTAACACATTAGATGCCTTGTCTTAGTGGCGCGGCGTAGCTGAGCCGTCTAAGGCGTCGTTTCCACCGAGTTTTTTTCAGTTCAATGGCCCTGAGTTCAAATCGCCCCAGAATAAATAAAACGAGAGCGTAAGTTAAAGTCGGCTCTAACCGACTTCGATATACCCGTTACTCATGGAAACAAATTTTTAATAGCTGCCTGAGGTTGGTCAGCCGAAAAGTATGCAACATTTTTTTATCTCGGCTATTTATTATCCGATCTTGATGAAAATTGGAGGGCTTATAGATGATGCGAATATAAATCTACGTTTTGAATTTGAGATCGATATCTCAAATTGTGGGAGTTATTCAACATTTTCAATTGTGGAGGCGTGGGTGGGCGTGGCAAAAATTTGAAATAAACTTGATCTGCGTGCAGACAATAGGAGTCTACATTCCAAAATTGGTTGCTCTAGCTCTTCTAGTCTCTGAGATCTAGGTGTTCATACAGACAGACGGACGGACGGACAGACGGACATGGCTATATCGACTCGGCTGTTGATGCTGATCAAGAATATATATACTTTATATGGTCGGAAATGATTCCTTCTGCCTGTTACATACATTTGCACGACTTTAGTATACCCTTTTACTCTACGAGTAACGGGTATAAAAAAATATATAAATTAGTTTAATGTGATATATTTCAGAAACAAACTTGGTGTGTGGTTTGGGTGTTCTCTCTGAGATGAAGCATAGCGAAATAATTGAGCTTTCAAGATTTGACCGGGTTTTTCAACCCGTCACGGTTATGTAGCTTTTCTGCACGCCGCATTTAGTTTTCTCATTTCAACACGTGGCATGTACATTTCTACATGCTGCATTTAGAAATGAGAAAGCTCAACGCGGCATGCAGAGAAGCCACACGCTACTTATTGAAATGAGAAAATTAAACGCGGCATGCAGAAAATCTACAAAAAAGTAATGGGTTGAAAATCTCGGTCAAAACGTGTGGGACTTCTACATTATCATTTACAAAAAAAAACGAGAGCGTAAGTTAAAGTCGGCTCTAACCGACTTCGATATACCCGTTACTCATGGAAACAAATGTTTAATAGCCTTCCTGTATGCCTGAGGTGGGTCAGCCGAAAAGTATGCAACATTTTTTAACTCGGCTATTTATTATCCGCCAGATATTAATAGACATTTGTCAATTACTAAATCCAACATAAATGACTCCAAATTCATCACGATAAACAGATCAGACAACAAAACTTTTGAAAACGTCGGTCAAGCCCGACTAATTACATACTCTGCACCCTTAATGTCGCAGCACAACGCACAACGCAGTGCGCTCTCTAAGTCTCTCTCTCTCTCTCTCTCCCTCTCTCTCTCTCTCTCTCTCTCTCTCTCTCTCTCTCTCTCTCTCTCACTAAGATTGCTGCTGAACGCAATGCTTAGGTTATGGGTGGTGGGCGTTAACTGACCGTTTTTTGCTCATAACTTGAGTATCGTTCATCCGATCTTTATCATTCCTTCAGCAAATCGATAAATAATTTTGAGTACTAGATATCTCTAGAAAGTACGAACCATCTATCATCAAAACTGTAGGAGATATGACGTTTTTTCCAAATTGCGGGGGCGTGAGGGGGCGTGGCAAAAATTGAAAATAAACTTGATCTGCGTGCAGACAATAGGAGTCTACATTTCAAATTTGGTTGCTCTAGCTCTTCTAGTCTCTGAGATCTAGGTGTTCATACAGACAGACGGACGGACGGACAGACGGACAGACAGACAGACGGACAGACGGACATGGCTATATCGAATCGGCTGTTGATGCTGATCAAGAATATATATTCTTTATATGGTCGGGAAATGATTCCTTCTGGCTGTTACATACATTTGCACGACTTTAGTATACCCTTTTACTCTACGAGTAACGGGTATAAAAATGTTTATATGCTATCTTGAAAGCTCAATTATTTCGCTATGCATCATCTTTGCGATCTATCAAATCTTCATGATACCCGAAACTCATAAAATTTATCAGTTATACTAATGCTATCTATAAAATTTTTATGATAAACTGAACTTATTATACAATTTTGTAAATTTCGCGGTTTTTTTGACAGTTCGGTCCTCCTATTACCCGACTACGTTGCCATTTGCAAACTTTAAATTATTTCGGACTGTTCAATCTTTCTCAAATAATCAAATGAAAATTTGTCTAATATCGCGGTTCTTGGTCTACACCTCTTATGTCCGCGTCTTCAATTGCCATTTATCCAATCTTCATAATAATTTGACGTCCTATAAAAATTTTGCACATTTCGGGATTTTCTTGATCATTTGATCTACTCCTCCTATATACCCGCCGGTTTACCCGTCTTCTTTATTAATCTAAGCTCAAATAAGAAATTTGGAAAATTCGAGATTTTTTGTCCATTAATTGGACAATTTCGCAATATTTTGGGCTGTTCAATCTACACCTCTTATTTACCAACGCCTGAGCTTTCGTGAATATTCAAATGAAAGTTTGACAAAATTCGCGATATTTTTGGTCTACACCTCTTACAGATGCGTCTTCAATTGTCATTTATACAATCTTCATAATTATCTTAGGTCCTCTGAAAATTGTTAAAAATTTCGCGACTATTTTGACCAATGGATCTTCACCTTCTATTTACCAACTCCTGCATTGTCATTTAATCAAGCGCTTTAATAAATACTCTTAAAATATTTTTGCAAATTTCGCGGTTTTGTTGTTCAACTCCAGGTTATCAACTATCAGAGTGCCAATTTCATCCGAATCCGTAAAGCCATTTGTGCGTGATTGAGTAACAAACGGACAAACATACAAACTTTCACATTTATAATATTAATAAGATTACTGGTTTGAGGCACACAGAGGAAGGAGTCAAACAAGGATGCCTTTTGAGCCCGTTGCTGTTCGCACTGTTCATCGAAGACCTACATGACTACTTAAGCAGAGGTGCAAGACTTGGAGCTGTCACTTGTAAGATACTTATGTACGCCGATGATATGTTACTACTGGCCGAAAGTGCGGAAGAGATGCAGTATACAATTGACGAAGTATCTGTGTATTGTCAGCAGTAGAGCCTTATCAATAACACAAAGAAATCCAAAATCATGGTAGTTCGAGATGGCAGAGAGCGCATTGCAAGAGCGGAGAAGTGATACCTCTACGGGACAGAATTGGAAGCTATGAAGGAGTACAAGTATCTAGGTATCACACTGACACAGAATATGCGGTTTAAGACACATCTGCGGAACAAATTGGCAGAAGCAAGGATTGCCATTGAATAGAAGAGTGCGAAATATAAGCTTTTTGAAGTAACGCAGCAGAGGTGTGGAAAAACCAATTAACACACCATCATATACAATACACCTAGAGACTGGTCTACCTACCCTCTATCACAATACGCTGGACAAACATTTTAAATATATTATATTATAAAAATCATGGATCTACCTCAGAACACACTTCCTAACTTAGTTGCCATGCAAATTCTTAGTGACCAGTCCCAGTGCTTTGCAGAATGGCAAATAATTTTTCAGGCTAAAAGTATTATTTGCGATATAGAAGAAATAGCTGAATGGAGAAGAGCGCACGACATTGTACTGGAAAGAGTTGATGAAGCCCAGCGGAAAACCTTTCAGGTCACTGCTCTAAGGAGCGAAACTCGGCTTTTGTATAAAGGCCTAAACTTCAACCTGGGTCAAAGTAATTACCTTAGAGATGATTTTTCGGTTTATGCCATAAGGGTAATATTTCAAGCGGGATCCGAGCTGCTGCCACTCAATTATAGACCCCATACAAGCGACGAGAAGTGCACGCTTTGCAACATGAGCGCCAGGGAGGATACCTTCCATTTCCTCTCAGAATGCCCAATTCTGGGAGAACTACGATTCAAATATCTCGGAGAAAGGTTCTTTACAATGGAAAAAACTAGATAAGTATAGGCTCAAAATTGTCAGGAATTTTAACAAAATTTAAAATTATTTAAACTCCTTACTTCTTATACTAAGCTATTAATAATATTATATAAGTGTCCAACGGCTTAAGCCAAGCAAACAATTTGAAAAAATAAATCTACTACTATAATTACATGGTCCGTATTTGATCACAATAATAGATTAAATCAATTCAGTTTTATATCTTTTATTTTATTCCATGTGAATGGTTTGTTGATAATTTTAAGACTAAAGTACAATTCTTGACTTAAGCTCTATTTAAAGGCACAGGGACGCTTTGGCGTACGTGACTATAAGCATGAGGCAAAGACAAAGGAATTGACATCTGTTTCTGATTACGGTTGAGGGCTCTTTGCTATGGTGTTTTGTTTATGTTAACTTTTCTGCGTAAGTTGGGCTGTCTGCAGTAGTTTTTTGTATTTACGTAAGCTTTTCTGCGAATATTGGCAAGTTTCACGCTTTAAACTACAGTGGGCATGAATATGTTTATAAAGTGTTGGATAAATATTAGATAGAAGCAACAGTGTGTCTGAATATGGTGAAAGAGGGGTGAATATTGGATAAGTATACGTCACCATATAGTTAACGAGGTCGAAAATGAATATTTCTAAGCGTTGCAAATTTCTGGTCAAAATTATTATACCCTTTGAGTAGAGTATAGAAATGAAATTTGGTAAAACTGAACTGGAAAATGCCAAAGTCCTTAAACTCCCGTTATCTCGAGAAACAAATTTGTCAGTAGGTTATCTTACCAATTTCAACGTATAAACAAGATGAAAGTCATTTAAAGTCAACTTTGCGTCCCTTAGATTTCAAACTGCTAACACTTTTCATTTTTGCTTCGAAAATTTCAATTGAACTATTTATATTAGCAGATAATTACATTCGAACTTGAATGTGAAAAATACTAGCTGGCCCGGCGAACTTCGTATCGTAGTGATAGCTTTTAGCTTATTGTATGAATTTAAATCAACGTAATAAAATGAATGCACAAAATTTATTATTCTTTTCAGTGAAGCACCTTGTGATATACGACCGTTTTCGTTGTGTCATCAGGCGCCAGAAAAAATAAAGCCGATGGTTTGCCGACACGTGAACATTCCACGTAAAATTGAACATGAGAAAAACATGCATTTTCTAAATTCACACCACGAACATTCAAGGATTGGCCTTGTGATTGGTTAATCATCATGGTGAATGCAAAACGTATTGGAAATTGAATTCGTTCAAACTCAAAGAGCTCATTGGTTGGGAACATCGGAATCCTCGGAACTAGAAAATGTAGTGATTCTGGTTTATCGCATCGAAGCAATGAACGAGTCAATACAGCCAATTTCACGTTGCCATTAAGGTAACACAGTCCAAGCGTTTCTCCAGCAAACTTCAATGCGCTTCAATGTCCACCAACAAACTTCTTGCGTGTCCAACCAGGGAATCAAACCGGAACCAGAACCGGAACCGTGTACCGAGTTAAGTAACCGATTAAAACTTAGAACCAGAACTTCAAAGCGAACACTTAGTTTGGGAAGGAAGAATAGTTATAATACCACGCTAACCTCTGAACCAAAAATTACATGAGTAGATACTTTGGCAGATATGTATTCAAGAATTTGAACCATTTCTGTTCAAGTGCAACTAAATGAGGAAATCACCTCTGACATTTTATCTGAAAGTGGAGACGAAGTCAATTCATATTTCGCGCACTTACATCAACAGTGTCATACCTCAAAATAAACGATTCTGTATTCTCTATGGAAAATACAGCCTTTTGTTTATAATCTATCTAATTCAAAAATATGACGTTTTAACAGAAAGCCGAAGGATCTTTAAGCGATATCGTCTGCAGTACAATTAAGATATGTCGCTCTTGTTGGATTATGAAAATAAATCTGTAAAATGAAATAACGACATATTCTCACAGTATAAAATATATCAATATGAAAATTGTACACCATATAGAACACAATATAGCGAATATTTCTGGATCATTAATTGAAACATCGTGTTTTTTGAGTTTTTAGAGTCTTAGAGTAAGTGAACGATATGTATTTATATGAAAATAAATGGGACAATACAAATAGTTCAGGATCTTCACAAATCAGCTTAAGGGCATTAATCAAGATTTTTTCTGAGCTTAAAGCTTAAACAAAATAATAAAAGTTAGTTACAATTTTTCTTTCAATTTTACCGGTACGTACCGGTATACCGAAATAAAAACCCAGGTACCAATACGGAACCGAATACGGAAATAAATTTGAGCCAAAACATAACCTTTTACCTAAACATTAGTTTCGGTACGTACCAGAACCGGAACCGAAAAACGATTCGGTTTGATTCCCTGGTTTCAACACAATTTGGAGATCAAAATCGGATGAATATATCGTATAGCAGCCATATAACAAATGGTCAAAACAGTGGCGCCATCTATTGCTTAGTTTGGGAAATAACTGAGGTAATATTGTTCAACTCTAAAACTAAATTTTGGAATGAAAATCATTTGAAACCTTTTTTTATATAAATTACACAAGATGCATGGGTCGAGTCGAAGTTAGCTTAACTCAATTTTTCTATCTATGTTCGATTTCCTTTAGATTTATTACAAAAATTTAAAAAAACGAGAAGGCTAAGATAACTTCATCTGTGCAGAAGTATACAATTTTTCTAAATGTAATTTTCGACAGATATTCGTCTGATTTCGACCAAATTTCGCGAATCTTTTTGAAAACATATCAAATTAACAATCACCGAGTTAAAGAACGATAAAATTGAAATCAAAAAAGTTTTTCTCACTATACCGATCGGTTCTACAGCCGCTGTAAGATATTGTCATCCGAATTCAACCAACATTGGTCAGTCTGTGTGAAAGCATAAATTATTACCAAATTATTGACCAAAATTTGAAAATCTGTTTTGAAAGCATATACAACAGAGGCAGAGTTAAAGGACGCTAACATTGAAAACAACAAATCTTTTCTCACTAAAACCAATTTTTCGACCGATGGTTCCTATGGCAACTATAAGATATAGTCATCCGTCATCGGTTCCGACATATTAGCAGCGTGCAGTAAAAAAAAGACTCTGAGCAAAATTTTAGCTCGGTAGCTCTAGAACTGTGAGACGGACAGACAGACAGACGGACATGCCTATACATGCATGACATGCTGATCAAGAATATATATAATTTATAGGGTCGGAAATGATTCCTTCTCCCTGTTGCATACTTTTGCACAAACTTAATATACTCTGGGTACCTTGATCAGCTTCTCGAGCTCAGTTAATATAGCTAGTGTTGAATTTGTTTGGTATATTAATTTTATTTTTAAACAGTTCACGATGATTTGGTTTTAAGCTCTATTTAAAATTTGAACTCAACAGGTCAACTAAACACACAACATTTTGACGGCGATTTCCCAAAAACGAACGTATTTAGAATTAGAATTGCTTAAGTTTATATGTGAAGTGACTAAGATATCTGCGGTCTTAGGATCAGGTCGTTAAAAATTAGAATTATTTTTAGTTCGGCAATCTTTCTGAATAAGATCTAGAGTCTGACGATATACAAAGTTGTAAGATTTGAGTTTGAAATGAGAACGTTTATACGGACATCGCCGTCAACCCATAACCAATATATTTCACGTATGGATATGGGAAATTTGCACCAATGATTTAATTGTAAAACTATTGAGCTGTATGAGTTGTATTTTTATTTTTAAAGGTAACCAAAAAGCGTTTACTTCATCCACTTCAAATACAAATTTTCGGCTTTTAAAAGTAATTTTCCTTGAAAGGACTTTTTTTCTTTTCCACGTACTTTTTTTTTATTTTTCCAAACTGCACAAGTTTCAGCTTCACAATTTTTTCCACTTTACGAACTTAAATGTTGCAGACAGACCCGGGAAGCGCTGTCCTGTTGCTACCACCGAAGATCTTAAATTTGATAGCTCACTCACCGGTCTATCTGTTTAATAGAACTTAATTGATGCTTGTTGGCGATAGAAGCTTAGAAAAGTTGTGAGACGTAGACACCACCAGCTTTTACTTTATACTCGTATAACAAATTGAAAACGCTCGGCTTATCTGGAGAATGCCAGTCTATAGTCTGAGCCACATGGCATGATTCAATGCAATCCAAGTAATATACAGGTACCCAGGTAAATATGTCGACTATTGGTACAAAGCTTTTCTATAAACCTGAACGTTCAGTGCGCCATACATTGAAGTGGCCCAAGCGACACACAGCCGAACCTAGTTGGGCTCAAATCCCAGGCCAAATAGCAGCCCATCTATCGATCTATTAACAAAAAATAGATTGTACCGTTTACTTATTTGTTTCCAAGTTAACCTCAAGCATCCAGATATCTTTAAGACAAGAGCGTAAGTTAAAGTCAGCTCTAACCGACTTCAATATACCCGTTACTCATCGGAAGAAATGTTTTATAGCCTTCCTGCGTTCCTGAGGGGGAAAAGGCAAAATGAGTGCAAATTTTTACTTGGTAATTTATTATCCGATCTTGAAAATTGTATTATAATTATGCCCCGAAGTTTGCAACTCATAGAAGGAATCATCTCCGACCACTTAAGGTATATATATTCTTAATCAGCATGACGAGCTGAGTCGATTGAGCTTTGTCCGTTCGCCTGTTCGTCTGTTTCCACGTGAACTAGTCTCTCAGTTTTGAAGCTATCGAGCTGAAATTTGGCTCAGAGTCCTCTTTTGACTACACGCTGCTTATATGTCGGAACCGCCGAATCGGATGACTACATCTTGTAGCTGTCATAGGAACGATCGGTCGAAAATAGGTTTTAGTGAGAAAAACTGGTTTGTTTTCACTGTAAGCGTTCTTAAACTCGGTCATTATTAAAATAATATGTTTTCAAACTGATCTGCGAAGTTTGTTTCAAGTGTATTTAAAAGTTCGGCACAGTAGAAGTTACTAGTTTTTAACTTACGTTTACTGGGACTTGAATTCAGGACCTCGAAGACTTAACACACGGACGACGGTGACCTAGCTCACTCGCCTATCAGGCATTAGCAAGAACTGGAGAGCAAATCATATTGCGGTATATATATATATATATACACCGCAAGTTAGCAAGCGGTTTGCAAACCATTTGCTATTGTAAGCGAACACTCTCTCCATCTCTCTCTTGGAAAAAATTTTTAGCTTGGAATGATACGCAGCTGGCAGTTTGCAGTTAACCTTGAGCGAAGGCAAGGAAAAACCAGTAAAAAGGTCGGTCAAGCCCGACTGCAACATACTCTGTAGCCTGCAGTAGCTGCGCTGCGGCAGCGAACTTTCTTTTGGTCGTTAACTAGACTAATAGATGGCGCCATTACTTGATTTTCAAAACTGACCAATAGATGATAGATACTAAAACCATTTTAGAACTGACAAATAGCCATTCAAAACTGATCTTAATTGGAACTGACTTTTGGTCATAACTTGAGTATCCGATTTCTTCGGAAAATCGATTAAAAATGCTAATTACTAACTATCTCTAGAAAGTACGAATCATCTATCTTCAAAACAGTGGAAGATATGACGTATCAAAAATAGAATACAAACTTGATCTGTCTGCAAGTATAAGAACTATATGTCCCATACATGTCAAACCTATATATCTTACCATCTCTAAGATCTGTTTGTTCATACCCGACAGACAAACAGACGGACTTGGCTATATCGACTAGTCTGTGTATACTCTGGGTACCTTTGGCAAAGAGTATACAAATTGTGTGCCCTATTCCCGTTGTAATTGCTGAAGAGCGAACAAGAAAAAGTTTTTCTTTCAAAATAAATAAGTGCGGTTTTAAATTTATTTAATGTCAGCTGTAAAAATACTAAGAAAAAGTTAAGAAAGGTGATCTTAAACGATTGTCAACATCAAGTTCCAGGAAATTTACTGCTGACGAGAAGTGCATTGGAGCCTTCACTGTCGCCACTGCCATTCGTCGTAAGTAACAATGCTTTCATTCAGTTTATAGTCAACTATTTACATTCATATTTAATTTTAATTGCAGAAACGTTCACGTTTAATTTTTTATTAATTTATTTTTATTATTAATAATTATTATTATTATTATTATTATTTTATTATTAATAAAAAAAAAAACATAAAGAACACTCACAAAATAAATGTATAAAACGCTTAATTATTTCATTCAAAATGCTCGGTCTGTAACCGTATTTACAAAGCTTGTTCAAAGCGTATAAAAATGAATTATAAAACATGTTTTGTTATAGTCTTTTTTAAGCTTATAAAGATGGGTGCGTTTCGATTATAAAACGCTTACTTTGATGCGTTTTATAAATGTCACAGCACCGTTTTTTAAGCGTTTTGCTTATATTTAAACTATGAAATTGTTTGCAGGGCTAGAATGTAAGCAGTTGACATTTTGCCGTTCAGCGAGGAATAAGGGCCGTGGTCGAGTGGCAAGAAATTCGCATAAAAATCGTCGAGGATTTACGCTCAAAGGTAGGCTGACCCAGTAATCGGTAACCAATTTTACTTTTTGTTCGATTCCTTTTCAGCAATCCTGATTGTCAAATTTACCAATCACAATCGGCAATCACTGCATACAGCAGGTAAAAACTGCAATCATAAATCACAAATCGCAAATCGAACCTATCTGCTGAATCTGGCCCATTGTCTATATTTTACACAATCCTTAAATCGATATTTTTTCGTCAAAAACGTCAAAATAACCAATGAGTACGGTAAAGATCAAATCATTCTTTGTATGCTTGAATTTTCACGGCATTTTTTTTTCTGTGTACCTTTATTCAATCTAAGTTGTGAAATTCTAGAAGTCATCCTTAGAAATTGTATTCTAAAATGCGGCCGGAAATTATTTTATTGTAACGCTTCACAGAAAAAGAAAAGTAATAAGTGATTCGGTTTCGAACAATCTAAACCTACAATATATACAAGAATGTACACCTACCATATTATTGTTCTTGAAGCCCGTACTAAGAAATAAAATCGAATTATTCAAGTAAATTAAATATTGGTTGCTATATTTTAAAGTTAAGTAATAGTACTTAACGATAATATCGAAGATAGTCAAATCAAAAGTATTGGTTCCCCACAAAACGAGCCCAAAAAAGATTAAAATATACATTTCAAGCCACTTTAAGCTCAGATTTCCAAAAATCCAAACGTGATGGACCATTTTTTCAATAAACTGAAAAAGTCGAATTTTGTTGCCTTGTATAGAAAAGCAACTTAGATTTAACAACTATAAAGCATGGAGTACACTCCAAACAGTTTAAGGGGTTGTCCACACAGCTATTTCAAAGGCAGTTCGGTCCTACTATGTACATTGGAAACCATCAGGTGACACTGAGCTATCCTAAGGCACTAAGTGGACTAGCATACAGTCCAACAAGATTTCTTTGCGTTTTAAAATATCAAAATCAAGTTGACAAATCATGGATCTTTGTACATAAGTGGCCGGGTGTGGCGCAGCGGGTAGTGTGACCTGCTATGCGGGAAGCATGGGTTCTATCCCGCCTCGGAACATCTAATAAAAAGTTTTTTTTTAATGCGGTAACCTTCACGAGCTAGTCAGTTTAGAAAATCCCTCATTGTTCAAAGCAAGAAGAACTTTTTAAGAACTTTTAATTGATAAGTGACCTAATTTTTTTGGAAAAAATCTTTCACCATTTTGACAAAGCGACCTCTGACACATAACTTAACATCATAACATAGATTTATTGGTCAGCACTGATAGTGTCCAATGACTTATGTTCTCTTATTCATTTTCTCGAAACCTATTTAGCTCGGTCAAACTTATGATGTTTTGTTCATCTCAAATTAATAATCACCACTCAAAGTGATTCATGTGGTGGGAAAACGGCGAAGAAAACAAAAGAAAATGTGGATAAATATTATGGGGCTGATGCTCCTTCAAATAACACCGTGAAATATTGGTTTCGAGAGTTTCATGGTGGCCGAAACTCCACTGCCGATGAAGTCTGCTGCGCCAGGCCCTCCGATGCGGTTACACAGGACAATGTCAAAAAAATACATGAAATGGTGTTGGCTGACCTAGCTGATGCCACAAGGTTTACTACTGAGCGCACAGTCCATATTTTGGACGAGATTCTGCATACGAATAAGTTATCCTGCCGCTGGGTGGCCTGCATGCTGATTCCGGACCAAAACAAAGGAGCATCGCATCCATGGATAAAATAAACGATATAGGGCTCCAATTGCTTCCTCATCCATCTTATTCTTATTATTGGCTCCCCCTAAGTTCAATAGGAGATCATCGACGCCGAGGAGGAGTACTTTGCAGACCTATCGGAAAATAACTTTTTGGTCTGGATCAAAAAAAATTGGAAAATCGCTGGAATAAGTATATCGACCTAATAGGGGACTACATTGAATAAAATAAAAAGTTTTATTAAAAACATTTTTTTCATTCCCAAGGAGGCTTTTGTTTTATGTATGTAAATAAATTGCAGTCTGGTAAACAATTTTGTGGTATATTTTGTTTTTTTTATTATACAAAACCATTTTTGGTTTCCGATAAGAAGTATTTTTAGATTTTTTCTCAATATATTATGTATATCACTCGGTCTCTCTCTCTCTTTCTATCAACACATTACGTTTATAGTATAAACTTTATACACACCAAATTTATTATAATTAATGCCCTTCAAAGAATGCAAACTTGATTTCCTTTTATCAAAATATCAACCCAAATATGCCGGCTGTTACGAAATGAATTTGATGAATAGTCTGAGAGGAGAATGGTCAAAGAATATTACATCATATCACCAAAGGTGGGGACCACCAAAAACTACTTTGAGTTCGCTAAATGTAAGAAAATGTTTAAAACTTGATTTCAAGTTGTTCCTTATATTTTTATCTTCTCTGGGCAACTTTTCTTCAGCAAAAAATGAGTCTGCTTTGGGTTAACGTGAGTTCATCCGAACCAAGCCGGTTCTACAGGATCGATTGGAGCCCTTGATGAAAGCACATAAATATTTATTGGTCTAGTTGATAGATTATAATTCTTTGGCTATCTGAACAGTATAATCCATTCTGAAATAAACTGTTTTTAAGTACTCAGCATTGATAAGAATTCGTTTAAGTGGACCCTATAAATAGATTTGCTGTATATGCATCTATAATAAACATTAGTTCATCTTGAACTTTGGTTCAGCACTTCAACGGCATTAATTCATTATTCCATAGGTAACGTGTTTGTACATTACGTGTAGCTTTCCTAATGCTCGGCAAAGCACAAATCAATCTTATCAGAAATGTCTAGACTGGAAAAGTGATTCATCAAGTGGTAGGTTAGTAATTTTTACTGCCGGCAAATCCATTTTATTGATAACCTAATCGAAAAGCTTTCGGCAAAACGCGCTCTGTCGTTGAAATAATGCAACTTTCATATTAGCTGGGATTTATGTGTTTTAATAATTTAACAGACGTCGATTGGCTGTTCAGTTTAGAACTGTGTGTGTGTATATGAGGATGTTATATATGTACAAAGCTATAGCATAGCATTTGGAACAGTTAATTTTGTTTACTATTTCTCCTCCTTGGGCTTTTCCTTTGAGTCCTTTTTGTCAGCGCTGTCGCAGTTGATTTTCTCGACTGGCTTATCTTCGACTTTCTTTGACTTCTTTTGTGCCTTTTCGGCTTGTTTTTGTTTTTCAGCCTCAGCGAGAGCTGCCTCTTCCTGCTGCTTTTGTTTTTCTTTTTGGGCCGCTGCGGCGGCCACTTCTTCATCGTCCCAGTCGGCCATGGAGCGATCACGCTTCAGCCATGAGTGTGTGGTGTCTGCCTTGAAGGCTGCGAACAAAAGCAATTGAAAATTGTCATCTTATTACCCAGAATTTACTTACTCTGATTGAACCACTTGATGCCGTTTTGCATGTCCTCAATAATCTCACGTGATGTGTACATCACCTCGTTCTGTACCGCCTGGTGAAACGAGGAAGTTTCAAACGCAGCCGAGTACACCGAATTCCGATCATGATTCAGCGCTCGTTGTGGAAACTTGGCCAGGCATGTGGCCAGCTCCAATGCATTGCCCAGTGCAGTTCCCGTGGGCACAATGCGATTTACGAGACCGATGTCATGGGCCTCTTGTGAGCCCACTGGACGCCCAGTGAGTATAAGATCCAAGGCACGCGATAGTCCGATCATGGCCGGCAAGCGTACTGTGCCGCCATCCAGCATGGGTACGCCAAAGCGACGATTGAAGAAACCCAGCACCGCCGACTCCTCCATCACACGCAAATCGCACATAAGCGCCAGTTCCAGGCCATTGGCTATGCAATAGCCATTAATGCCGCAAACTACCGGCTTTTTAATCTGACGACGTGTGGGACCCACGGAACCCTCCGGCCGCATAAGTATATCAACGCTGATCTCCTCCTTCTCGTCCGTGCTCATTTCGAGTATATCAAAGCCGGAGCAAAAGGAACCACCTAAGCCATACAGCACGGCCACCGGCGAAGTGTCATCCGCCTCAAATGCGGAGAAGGCGTCGCATAGCTGGGCAGCAGTGCTCGAATCGATGGCGTTACGCTGCTGCGCTCGATTGATGCCAATTAGTGTGATATTTTTGTCCTTCTCCACAAGTATGGTCTTGGCTGGTGGCTCCGGCTCTGTCTTGACGGCAGCATCTAGACGAGAAAGGTGTTGGTCGAGTTTTCATCATACTGTCCGTACCCCTTACCTTTGCCTAGAATCTTTGTTGTGGTTAGCGAGCGGAGGGCTGTAAAGCGGACCTGCTGCGCCACCTGGTGACCCAACTGTCGGCCAAATTTGCGCAACATGTTCAGCCGGTAAACCAAAATGTGGGTGACTTTAATTTGAAAGACAACTGCACGTGCGTGATGAGAAAATTCAATATGTAATATTTAGTAATAACCTGAATAACTCGAAACTCCAAACACGGCTTCTCGCGCTTCAGCCCTAGTGTGACCGCACTTAGGGGCAAGGGCAAACAAAATCTCAAAAATAGTTGAACGTGGTCCCACTAATACCAAAAATAGTCGAACCTGGTCGCACAGTGGGGCCTCGTGGCGAAATCTGTGTCAAAAATCAATTTTTTTGCTTGTAGCGATTGACATAAAAAGTTAACTTTTCCGATAAATATATATATTCCAAACTAACCGATACAAACTTATTTTGAGATCGTGTAACAAATATGAATGATATAGCTTCTCAAAGCGTACCTCTTTTTTCAAACCTGAGAGGAAATGTGCAGGTGTTCAAAAAACAGAAATTTTCGAATTAAATTGTCGCCAAACTATGCCACTTATGATAATCTTTTTGGTCTCATATTAAAGGTATCTTTGTTCTTAATATAAGAATATCAAAAAAATGTTAATCAGTAAACTTTTTTAAATATCGCCTTTGGGAAAATAATCCATATTTGACCAAATCACATCAATAAAACTGACCAAAACTCGAAAAAAAAATCGCGCGGTGCGGTGGAAGAAGAGTGCAATGAAAATTCGGCATAACTTTTTCCTGTTTGTAAATCGAAAACCTGCTAATTATACATGTATTTAGAAGATATAAATGTTATGTTTAATGGCAAGCCACGCCCCCTTGCTTACTCCGCCCACTTGTAACAATTCAATATGGATATATATACATTTAATGAAATATTTTAATTATGATAGAAGCAATTTTCAATATTTTTAAATATTGCAAGCATTTCAGGCGAATACATTGATTTTAAGTCCGGAATGTATCTCACATTGTTGAACAGTGCACCTGCAGCTTCCTATGTGGTCCAGCACATTAAAATGCAGTTAAAAATGTGTTGAACAATGAGGTATAGGTTCAACTCCTAATGTAGACAAAAAAAAAATTTCGATTATTAAAAAAAAATTTTATTTAAAAAAAAGATTATTAAGAAAAAAAATCATGTGGATAACTCAAATAGTTCGAAAGTTATGATTTTTGAAACGTGTTTTTGGAAAAGGCTCCACTGTGCGTTAGTGGGAAGTATGGCGTCTGCTTGACAGAGCTGCCACCTTATGCAGTGCTTCTTTTCGATAGGTCCGGTCACACTAATTCTGAAACCGGCGTCGGGCTTCTCCATTTTGATTAAATATTGAAAAAAATGGTTATGGAAGTGGACCACGACACAAAAGAGACCGGCATTGAGCTCACTGAGGCTGAGAACGAGCTGTACGACAGACAGATACGGCTGTGGGGTTTGGAATCGCAAAAGCGGTAAGTTTGCCGGCATTCACCGGCACGGAGTAGGCGGAGATGCTTAAAATGTAATTTCCAGCCTACGTACCGCCAAAATACTCATCTCCGGATTGAATGGACTTGGGGCCGAAATAACCAAGAACATAATATTGTCCGGCGTCAACTCTGTAAAGTTGCACGATGACAAGCTGGTCACAGAGGAAGACTTTTGCTCACAATTCCTGGCTGCGCGTGAGACGCTTGGGAGCAACAGGGCTGAGGCATCTCTAGAGCGCGCCCGTGCCTTAAATCCGATGGTAGATATATCGGCCGACACTCAACTGCTCAAGGAGAAAACTAAGGACTTCTTTGGCAAGTTCGATGTGGTGGTCGTGAATGGCCAGAACAATGAGGAATTGCAGCGCATAGATGGTATATGTCGTGATCTGGGCGTAAAGTTCTTCGCCAGCGATGTCTGGGGAATGTTTGGTTTCTATTTTGCGGGTTTGCAGACCCATCGATATGTGGAGTGAGTATGGTTCGAGAAATGCAAATCAATGATTGGGCCTTCTAAATCCATCTTCTGTCCCCTTTCAGGGATGTCATCAAGTACAAGATAATCTCAAAACCCAAGGAGAAGGTTAAATACGAAACGGTGTCCACGCCCGTGCAACGTGAAGTGCAGTATCCAGCCTATTCGGCATGGCTGGACTTTGATGTGACTGCACCGGGCTACCAGCGCAAGTTGAAACGCAATGGTCCAGGCATAGTTCTGCTTCGGATTCTTCAGCAATTTCGATCTTCCCAGCAACGCGATCCCAGTTACAAAACCAGGGAGTCGGACCTTAAACAGTTACAGACCATCCGTGATGATCTACTGTTCACATCGGCTCTAAGTAACGAGGCATTGGACGTACTCTTTGCCCAGATATCGCCAGCCGTGGCTGTTGTGGGAGGCGTTGTGGCCCAGGAGGTGATCAAAGTAGTGACTAAAATGGAGGCACCGCATCGCAACCTGTTCATCTTTGACCCCGACACTTGTGTGGGATATGTGGAGGCGATTGGAGTCAATTAATATTGAAATAAAGTTATACTTCTCATTCATTTCCAAAAGACACCAATTCCGAATTTTATTTTTATTTGCGGATAGAAAAGCTTAGCTTGGACTTGAAACGCTTAAGACTTAGGGGATGTTGGCCAAGTAGTCCTTGATGGAGGCAGGGTCGAGACGCTTGAAACCGTTCTGATCGCAAATGCCCACCTCAATGTTATCGGCCGTCATTTTGCCCTCGAAACCCTCCTTGAGCGTTAGAATGGCAGTGTGGACGGCATCTTCCAACTCCAAATCTTCGCTGTAACTGCAAAGGCCGAGACAGGGCATGAAAAGAGAAATGCTGGGAGTAAACTCAAATGCTTACCGCTTCTCCAAAAAGGTTTTGCCATTGACAGCATTTTTGCCCATAGCCGTGGCCTTCCAAGCAAAGTAAGCGCCCGATGGATCAGACTGATATAGATAGGGACGATCATTGTCCCAGCCGCAAATCAGCAAGGATACACCAAATGGACGCACGCCACTGTTACGATAAAAGTTGAAGAATTAAGAAATCTTAAATTGTTTGTGCACAACTTACCCTGACTGGGTATACTCTTGCATGAGTGTGGCCACACGCTGCACCAGCTGGGATACCGGAATCGGTTCCTTGTACGTGAGGAAATATTGCTGGGCAATCTTACGGGCCTGTTTTACCAGCAAACGATAATCGGGACCCATGCCCGAGTAGACCATGCCGATATGCTTGTTAATAATCTCCACACGATGCACACTGTGCTCCTCGTACAGGGCAGACTTGTGTTTGTTCTCTGTGGCAATGACGACGCCGTTGGAAGCTGCAAGTTGGTGATACTGAATTGTAAGCATTTGTTTAAACATAAACCAAAAATTATCCGCTTACCCATGATGCCCACAGAGGGAGCACCAGCAGATACCGCGGCCAGAGCATACTCCAACTGGACAAGCTTTCCCGAAGGACTGAAAAAAAAACCAAGAAAATGTTGTATTTATGCCCAGTCATTCTTGTAGGTTAGGTTGGTGGCGGCAAAGGCACGCAATTTAGAAGGATCTTAAAACTTTGCTTACCTAAAAGTCGTCAGCGAGAAGCTGTAGCGTTCGGTAGCCATATTTATTGGCCTTTATTACAATAATTTTATGTGAAACAAAATAGAGAAGCCGACTTCGCAGAGAAACAAATGACACAGCAATTGAGTAGCAGGGTTGCCAGGTTTTGAGCCGAGAGTTCAGTGTGACCACAAGTCTGTGCGGCAAAATACCTCAATTTGAAAGTTCGTTTAATTAATACGAATTTTCACTGCGGTCGTACGACTTTTCCTACATTGAGCGAAAAGGCGCAAATGTCGATCAGCTGTTTTTTGTATACTTTTAATTAAATTGGAGTTTCGGTGTTGAATTTGAAACATTTGTCTACAAAATAGAACGGGATTACGGAGAGGCAGATGGTAGTCAATATAATTGAAAACTTGGTTAGTGCTTTTGGAAAATTTACTTAATCGCCATTTAAAGGGAATGGGAACAATTGTAAACGTCTTCTAATCAGGGCCATAATGCTTGAATTTCACAGCACCGTTGAGGACATCAATCTGCTGCTCTCACTGGCGACCGTGTCTGGAGATTGCCTCTTTGGTCTTTTTACAAGAAACAGGTTACCGACGAGCTGGCCTGTGATCTTAGCAACGATGGGCGTTGTCTGGCCTCCTCCTGCCTAGCGGCTGCTGTGCTGTACGAATTGGTGCCGTGTGTGGATTGGGGGCATATCGATACCCGTGGTACGGGTTTGCTGAGTAAATTCCGTCTGGTGCCTTATCTGAAGAAGAAGCATATGACAGGCAGACCCACCCGAACTCTGGTGCAATTCCTGTACCAGTTGGCCTGTCCCGCCGAGCAAGAATGATGAGTAGAGGAGGAGTCAACAACACAACGCGATAGCTATTTTGTAATTTTATTCTAAATTTAAAAAAATCATATTTTTAGACCTATTAATAATGATTCTGCTATAAAATTAAGTCAAATTTTTTAAGACTTTTTTTGTACGATTTCGTCCCCTGTAATGGGCAGAATTGATCACCTTAATCCCCCCTAACTTCGCCACTGGCGCTCGTACGTGAAAACGTGAGACCGTTCATGTCAAACTTTTGTTTGGCTATTGACAATAGAGTGGCCAGTAGGGTGCTTCTTTGACAAATAGTGTTCACGTTGCGTTCACAAGTCACCTGACCTTTCACACTCGTCAAATCGGTTTGCAAGTGCGTGACTGTAGAACAAAAAAAATTTGCTCAACAATATCAGGTTTTCGAATCTTATGATGGATTGAAAGGCAGTTATGCTTGATCCCTCTCCCGAAGGAGACCATTTGGGTGTTTCGAGAAATCTTTTGCAAGTTCTACTACATCAGTCTCTATAACTCGAAATTACAGTGCGGTCGTACGACTATTTTTGCGGTGCTTACATTGAGCGAAGAGTCGCAAATAGTCGCAAACGTCATCAGCTGTTTGTTTACTTTAAATTGGAACATTTGTCTACAAAATGGAAAATAACAATGAATATAATTGAAAACTTGTCTTGTCCATCAATGCAATTCAGAGCACCCCACTGGCGAATCCGCATTCCACACCATGATGCAATCCTTTTACTGAACCTAGCACCCAATGATCAATCGCAACAAAAATGTACGTAGAGACATACCCATCACTTTACATATACGGCTCTCGCTCATGGATCGACTCCTCTTCGGACGAGTTGATTAAATTCCAAAGGGGAAGGAAAATGGGCAATAAAATCGTTAAAGGAGCTGGCCATCATGTTTATGCCTATAATGAGACCTGTGATATCTATGCCAGCAGTTGACACCTCTGCAGCTAATCCGTGAAACCACCGAGTCGGATGAGGAGCATGAGTCGGTGCAGCCCACAGCGGCCACGGTCACGGCTACGACGAGTACCGCCCAGGGCGGCGAACCGAAATCTGGCTCTGCATCACATTAGCCACCAGATATGTGACTACCAATTAGCATATTATTAATCAGAGCCAATTTCATAAGCTTTGTAGATGCATGTTAAAACAATAATTCCCATTTGAATGTATCGTTAGCTAATCCATTGTGGAAGAAAAAATTCCAAAAAACAGGTCGTACGACCGCCGTGTAAACACAGAACATTTCGTTGCGATATTATAATATGGGCACACTATTCTCGAAAAAAAACTATTGACATCACACCACCATCTCTAGCGTAGCTGGGCGAACAACCACCACCAATTTTCCAACCGCTGTGTGGAAATCGTGAAAAACGCTTTGCAAAATAGATTTCAAAAGCAGGAATATGGTTCGTGGAGCACTTCGAGGCGGCCGTCCTATGCGTGGGGGCATACGACCACCATTCAAGAAAACATTTGTGCCTCGGCATCCCTTTGATTTAACCCTCGCGGAGGTTTTCTTCCCCAAAGTGGCGCCTTCCCAAGATGACTCTGCTTTGACAGCGGTAAATCAATAAACACGCTACGCACACACACACATATGCATTTGTGAAACTTATTTTGACTCTTAGGCTTTATTGAAGCGCAACCAGGATCTAAGCCCGACTCCTGCTGAGCAGACGGCAATTGGCAATTTGGTCACCAAAGTTCAAGCTGTTTTGGATACTCTGGTGGTGGCTCCGGGCGACTTCAATACATGTGTAAGCCAAACTTGACTAGAAAAGCCCCTTAAATGTACAATTAAAATGATTTTATTGTTTTATAATAGCAACTCGAGGAAGTGCGTCAGGTGGGCTCCTTCAAGAAAGGCACAATTCTCACAGGCAACAATGTGGCTGATATTGTTGTCATTCTCAAGACTCTGCCTACCAAGGAGGCCGTCGACGCTCTGGCCAAGAAGGTCGAGGCTGATCTGAAGAACAGCATGAAAACCGAAGTATTGACCAAGGGCGAGCAGCACACTGTTCAGATACATGAAAGAGGTTTCGATATAGCCAATATGCAGGCTAAGGTGCGCATTTTAATTGCCACTTTGCCGCAGAACTTGCGAAAACTGGAACCGGAGATACACATGGAGCAAAAACTGATGCAGAGTCATCTGGCCGCTATACGTCACACTCGCTGGTTCGAGGAGAATGCCCATCACTCTTCGATCAAGGTGCTTATACGCATTCTCAAGGATCTCACCAAGCGTTTTGAAGCCTTCTCACCACTTTCCTCCTGGATGATCGATCTGATTGCTCATTTGGCCATAATGAATAATCCATCGCGCCAGGCTTTGCCAATTAATTTGGCATTCCGTCGTGTGTTTCAATTGCTCTCGGCAGGCCTATTTTTGCCCGGATCGGCAGGCATCACCGATCCCACCGAACCTGGACATATACGCGTGCACACGGCCATGACGCTGGAGCAGCAGGATGTCTGCTGCTATACGGCCCAGACATTGCTCCGCGTGTTGACCCATGGTGGCTACAAACACATTCTGGGCCTCGAAGGTAATACGAGCATTGTGCGCGAGATGTCTGTGTGGAATGGGGTGTGCGTCTCGCCTTTAAATGCTGTCTACGAGAAGCCAACCGACAAGAAGGAAGGCGATCTGGAGGAAGACATCGAGATGATCGAGAACGATAATGAGGATGAGGGCAGCGACGATGGTGCCGAGTAAAACATACATTATTAGATTGACTTTTTCTACGTTTATTAATAATGTAAATGTCAGTAAATCATTGTCCCAGTTATGGGCTCATCCTCATCCACATTGCTCGTTAGTTCTTTGTCAATGAGCTGAAAGTAATTTTCCGCCGGAAGACCATTTGGTTCACTGACCTTGATGGCCAAATCAAGGCATTGCAGCTTGTGTCCTTTTTTTAAGCTACGAGCGGCTAC
Organism: Lordiphosa magnipectinata; assembly: GCA_037044535.1. NCBI lineage: Eukaryota > Metazoa > Arthropoda > Insecta > Diptera > Drosophilidae > Lordiphosa > Lordiphosa magnipectinata. The sequence goes on from JBAMBO010003985.1 coordinate 147,121, forward strand.
AATCGATTTACCCAGTTTAGAGCGGCAGGGCAGTTCACACTCTAATATCTCCTTGACTCCTACGTCTCTTAAAGCCTCTACCAAATCCTGTCCCCCCTCCAAGATGTCCACAATTTCTTGAAAAGTATATGAAATATTTGGGTTAAGCTGAAATTTCTCGAATCCTCTGACCAAAGAACAAAATTCGTGGGGTTCCAAGGAGCAACGATGGTCCGAACCCTTTTGGGACTTGTCCAAAGTAAAGTGGCGCTCCACAATTCGGGCGCCCAACAAAACAGCTGCTTGGCTAATACTCACACCCAGCTCGTGCCCAGAATAGCCAATGACCACTTGGGGAAACCGACTCTTAAGCATGGAAATCAAACGCAAATTACAGTCCTTGGGTGATGTGGGATAGGCCGAGACACAATGCATGAGGGCGTAATCGGTATGTCCAGCCTGCTGCATAATTTCTACAATCTTCTCCACCGTCGACATGGTTTGCATACCCGTTGAGATGACCAAGGGTAAGCCTAATCCAGCGGCTTTTTCCAACAGTGGAAAATTATTGGCATCACCCGATCCAATTTTAATGAAGGGGACCTTCAAGGAGGACAAAAACTCCAAGGAGCACTGCAATAAAGGGGAAACAAAATTTGAATAGAAAGACTTGGCGAACGACTTCCTACCTCGTCCATGGCGGAAGCAGTGAAATCAATTCCCGTTTCCCGACAAAAACTCTGCAATTCCTGGTATTGCGCATTGGAGAACTCTAGATACTGCTTATGTTCTCCATAGGTCCGACCCCAGGCATGTTCACTGCGATATTCACGATCAAGAGCGGATCGTGTAAACTTTGCTGTCAGGTCAGATTTTTGAAATTTCACACAATGGCATCCTGCTTTCTTGGCCTCCAAGATCATCTTTTTGGCCGTCTCCAGGCAGCCTTGATGATTCTGTCCCAACTCGGCTATGATGTAGACAGTTTCGGTGTCGTTGCGCCAGAACATTTTCAATTAATTTAAATTAACAGTTAATTGAAACGATAATTGGGGCGTTGCGCCCCGTTATCGATATGACCAAATTGACTGTCAAAATGGCGACTTTGGCAGTATTTTTTTTCTATCGATATGCCATTGTACTCAAGTGCGTGAGCATCACGTTACCATCTCCAGCCACGCTGTTCGACCACCACCAGTTTTTTCATACTCATACTAGATAGCTGTGAAAGGTAATTTGGAAAAACTAAGCATTTCAAGCTAATACGGCGCACCTACTACGCATTGTTCGTGGCCAACTCCCAGAGCAGTAAGAACAAAGCGAAAACTGTCAGCAATTGAGACAGCAAGATGGGCGATGTTATGAATATCGACAGCATAATATCACGCTTGCTGGAGGTGCGTGGGGCACGGCCAGGCAAGAACGTTCAACTCTCGGAGAGCGAGATTCGTGGCCTCTGCCTGAAGTCTCGCGAGATTTTCCTCTCACAGCCCATACTGTTGGAGCTGGAGGCACCGCTGAAGATCTGCGGCGACATTCACGGCCAGTACTACGATCTGCTGCGCCTCTTTGAGTACGGGGGCTTTCCGCCGGAGTCAAATTACTTGTTCCTGGGCGACTATGTGGACCGTGGCAAACAGTCGCTGGAGACCATCTGCTTGCTGCTCGCCTACAAAATCAAATATTCGGAGAACTTCTTCTTGCTTCGCGGAAATCACGAATGCGCCAGCATCAACCGCATCTATGGCTTCTACGACGAGTGCAAGCGCCGCTACAGCATCAAGCTTTGGAAAACATTCACGGATTGCTTCAACTGCCTGCCCGTGGCGGCCATTGTTGATGAGAAGATCTTCTGCTGCCATGGCGGTCTCAGTCCGGATTTGACCTCCATGGAGCAGATCCGTCGCATTATGCGCCCCACTGACGTGCCCGACCAGGGCCTGCTTTGCGATCTGCTGTGGTCTGATCCCGACAAGGACACCATGGGCTGGGGCGAGAACGATCGCGGTGTGAGCTTCACATTTGGGGCCGAGGTGGTGGCCAAATTCCTGGAGAAGCACGAGTTCGATCTCATCTGCCGTGCCCATCAGGTGGTGGAGGATGGCTACGAGTTCTTTGCCAAGCGCCAACTGGTCACGCTCTTCTCGGCGCCCAATTACTGCGGTGAATTCGACAACGCTGGAGCCATGATGTCCGTGGATGATTCACTGATGTGTTCGTTCCAGATTTTGAAGCCAGCCGACAAACGCAAAAAGTAATATCATCATCTACGACTACTAAACCCCAAAAATCTTTTTCTATACAAAATCAAACACAAACCCAACAAGAAATAAACCACAAAGCCAGCTTAAATCAATAGTCAAGATCAGAGGATGGACTTGAGCGTAAGTGAGCACTAGAACAAAGGAGCCGAAAAATTGTGCGTCACCTATGGGCTCGAATTCTTATCTCTCTATCTTGGTCACTTTTATCGACAGACGGGGCAAATCAAATTACACAGAACTACCAGAGGGAAGACGACAACAACAAGCATGATATACCCATCCTGGACAACAACCAAGCGAGATTTGCGACACACACACAAAACCACATTCACAAAAAGAAGAAAGATTAAACAGATATATTTATGTAGAACCATTTATTTTGATTAAACTACTATATTATACATATTCTACCATATTCGTATACCGACCCACACACACACACACACATGTATGTATGTTCTGTCCAATTTGAACACTCGTCGAGAAGACGGACAGAACAGCAGCAGCTGCGACGGAGACACAGCTGTGCGATATTGAAGAGAAGGGGCGGCCGCCCTTTGGCCTTAAGAAATTACAGCACTTTACAACAAACAAAAAGAGGAAAAACGAGAGAGAGAGAGAAACACTTGCCAAACACTACAAGTTTTGACCTTGAACACCAACAATACAAAAATCAGTTTATGTTCGTCCACCTTGCAGGAGCCCCCCCCTCCCAAACGATTATAAATTTTGCATCTACTTTCTCCCCCAAAAACAACTAAACATTTATGTAAACTTGATTGTTTATCATCATCCCCCCCTCTTATCATTTTAAGATGTGTTTTTAAACAATTAATTACCAATTATTAATATGTATTATCAATAATCCTTTGTATTTAATAAACAAATGATATAAAACATCGTGTATGAATTAAACAACTGATTTCAATAAATACATATTTGGAAAATCCATAAAACGACAGGTGTTTTCCCCACCATCAGGTTTACGCCCGCCCCACCCACGCCCACGCAACTAAAACCAGCTTTCGACTGTGTGTGTAATTCTTCATTTATTTAACTACATTTATGAAAATACTTTGAAACTTGGTAGTCTTACGCCTGCTAAATGGGATGTTTTGGAGTGAGATTTTGGAGCTGACTAGAAATCTACTCTGTGGACTCAACTTGGACGGATGAGCTTGGTTGGTTTGTCTTGTCGATCTGGATATCAGGCATAACCGCAGGCGCGGTTGTGTTCTCTGCGATTTGACATTTCTGCTCAACAGCAGTGGCCAATTCCTCCTCTGGTGCGGCTTCACCACTGGCTTCCGGCTTCACCTCGACGTCTTCCTGTAGTCCACTCTGGTTGACGCTGACTGCCTCAGCCTGTTCGGTTACCGTCACCGGTTCCGAGTCATCGGATGATGTCTCCGACTGATTGAGCTGCGGCTGTTGCTGGCCCTGCAGTACTTCCGGATTAATGCTATTTATAATTCCACGCAAGCGTTGAATTTCATCATTGGCCAACTGCAGATCTTGCTGCAGTCGCTCGTACTTGTCGTGCTGATTGCGCACTACGCCAATATTGTTTCGTATGTACTCCATGGGATTCTCTGGCCGCTCTTTAATGACTCGTATAAAGATTTTCGTAAGCGAGTCCAGCACGCTGCCGCGTTCCAGGTAACGGCGGATTTCATCGCGTTTCGGATCGATCGGCTAAACAGAGAGTATGCAATTTGCTATACAGTTATTTCAGATTTTTCATCCCAAATCTTACCTTAAAGGACATCTTGGAAATTGCAAATGGGGGCAACCAGAGTTGTGTAGTTCCGAGCTGAACCAGTTCGATTGTACAGGTGTTGGAGTGAACTAATGGTTTTATTTAGATGTTAAAATGATTGTTGTGTTGTTAATATAAGAAATAAAACGAAACGTACAGTTCTAAGTTTGCTACAACAGCATATTGCAGCAGGAAATCAAATTAAAACTCTAAATTAAAATAGTTTAATTACATACTAGAGATGTGTCACGAGCCATGAGTGTAGCCACAGTCAAGCAAACGGCACTAGTGGTGCACCCGTGAAGAGAATTTGAACGTGTCACGAAGAGTCACTAGTTCAGTTGTTCTGCTTCACCTGTTCTAGGTCTATGGCGGAAGGTTGTGTGAGCGTATTTTTGTTTTGTTTTGCCGACGGCATTTGGTTGGTTTCGGTTGCACTGACCGCATTGTTATTTTTGTTGTTTCAGCATTGCTTTTTTGTTGTACACACATACGAAAATTGTGTGTATGTGCGCCTGTCACTGTCGCGCTAACTCTCCCGCTCTATCTCGCGCGCTTAGTTCAAAATGTTGGTGCCATGATGGCACTGCCATAATTGACACTACATATAGTAGATACCGAACCCATACCAACTTTTTTATTTTTCGTTTTTGGTATCCAATGTCAGCTCCCAAGAACAATCGTTTTTTGCGTCATCTATAATATCTACAAATCTCCGGTAAATCAACAGATAAACACTTAGAGCAAGTTCACAGAGCGAGACACATAAATCAACTCACACAGCAAGAGAGACTGAGCAGCTCAAAGAACACAGAACAACACTTAGAGCAAGACAGAGCACGCTCACAATGCGAGTCCGACATATCAACTCTCTGAGCAAAAGAGACCGAACAGCTCTTAAAACAACTCAAGAACAACTCAGAGCAAGAACGACGCAGGATTGAACAAGATAGACTGAATAAGACTCGCTGAACAAAAATGAACCATTGAAGAAGAACATGTTCAGTTTAAAGAACAACTTAATTTTGTTCACTCACTCATGAACAACCCAACACTAGTGTACAATTCAGTACAAAAGCTGTCCGCATGTAATTCTATTTTATTTACATTTTTGCAGAAAGCAGACTTGTGGCGCTTGAATAAGAACGGGCACTACATCTAAAGCACCAATGCAATAGGGGAAGTTCCACATATCATCAACAAACCTTTAGCAATATTAAATCAGTCAGCAGCTGCAACTGGAATCTGTAATTAATTGATTCATCTTCGTCCAGCACCCACAACGCAACAACAGTACACGCCACTAGCTCTGTCGGCTTTCGCGCATTCATTTCTTGCAGATAAAAAATTTATTTTAATTACAAATCAAAAAAATACACGAAAGCACTAAAAATTACGCATATTTTATCAAAGTTTTTAAGTCGCAAAAAAACAATAGAAAGTTGTCGCAGTTTGACAGAACACAACTTTGATATACAATTTGTTTGCTGAAATATCCGGAGTTCAAACCTGTGAAACTTTTTGAATGGACTGAGACGAAATAATTGAATGTCGTGGATTTTTTTTTCAGTGTCCCCACTCCAAAACAAGAACTATTAATTTGAAAATGCAAGAAAAAAGAACTAGATCAATTTAACAACAAATGTATCGATATCGATCAAAAAAGTTAAAAAGCGCGCGAAATAACCACACAGCTTTCAGTTGTTAGGATTAAACAACTGTGGGGCCAAGACTTTCTAATAACATATATAAGAGACCCATCCTTTGCTAGGACTTCTAACCATAATTGCAGTTGATTAGTCTTTATCTATTCAAACTTGGCGCCTTGGTTGCTCTGCGCATGGCGCTTACACATTTTGTGTACATCATGAATAGGTGCTCTATATCTGTTTGTCCAGCTGCAGTACTAAAGCTACGGATTGCCCCAGAAGGCTAAATAAAGGCTAAAAAATGTATTCTTTTGAGAATAGCTTTGTGCGGGGTCCCTCCCCATCATACTCGGACGATGCCAATTCTGAGAATGCATTGTCGGTGACTTTGCCCATTGGTGGGGCTGCTGTGGAATTGGATTTCTGTCGCGATGACTCAAAAACGGACACTGTGGACTATTTTGATGAGAAATTCAACAGCGATAGCTGCTCGCATTTGCAACCCAGACAACAGGGACGGAACTCCTTTGCCTTCTGGGCTGTGGTGCTTTGCCTTCTGGCTCTGACTGTGGGCAATTTGATTCTAACGCTGACAATTGTTGGCGTCTTGCGGCTGGGTAAGGGTGTGCAGGGTATGGAGGTGATACCCGAAGTGGATGTAATCAAGTTCTATGGCACCACGGATCTGGAGCGCGTAAACACAAATACAGTTGGTCAGATACATGGCTTCACCGATGTGCCAGTGACCATCAGTAGCGATGGCACCGCCGATGTGGCAGAAGACGGAGGCGTTCATGTGCGTGTCTTTCGTAATGGGACTGGAGTGGCTTATGAACGTGATCGTATTGCCATCAATAAACAGGGAATTATCATACAGGCCACAAATTTATTTGAGGTCAAGGATCCGGTTAATCGACAAACTGTGTTCACCACCCACCGTCCGCAGTATATTATTCCAGGTGGCGTCAACGAGCTGGTGGCCAAGGTGGTGAGTGCCAGCGGTATTGCCAGTCCCATTGATGAACCGCTAATAGTGGAGGGTGACGGTCACATGGCCATTAAGGGCTCTGAGGGTGTCTTTTTCGATGGAGCCGGCATCCAGCTGCAGGCCGAGCATCATATTCTGATCAATTCAACCCAAGGTGGAACCATACTGGAGGCAGGAGCTGGTATTTTCTTGGATATGGAACGCATACCAATTGTCAGTTCGGAAATGGGTCTACGAACAGGCAGTGTACAGTACAAGATTTGCGTGTGCATGCCCCAGGGCACACTGTTTCGCATTGCCATACCGCGAGTGCACAACGGGCCCAAGGTGACCTGTGCCCACTTCAATGGTCTCGATGATCCCTGCGAGATTAACAATTAAATAACCCAGAGCATAATCATAAAATAAAGAATGCCAGTTATGAGAAGTATCGTATTCCTAATAGAACTTATTTTTTTTTTTTTTAGCATTTTCCAGGAAATTTACAAAAAAACTGAAAAGGTTAGTTACATTGTGGTGGCTCTTTTCGTTGGGCGAAAGATCTTTTTAGAAAAATAGTAGGACAAAGAATTGTGCTCCAACTTGCTAGGATATAATACAGAAATGGTAATCAATTCGCAGAATGAAGGAGCGGTTAAATATCGAATTTCATTCAAACAATTATTACGGGAGGGGTAAGAGGGAGGGAGAGGAGTAGAATTTGCTCACACGACTAGCCTATTTTATGATAATTGCAATTGTAGGTTACCCCTCAAAGACCCGGCGGTGCGGGCAGCTGTTGGTAACGTTTGGCGGTTGCTGCTGGGACTGCATCCACCAAGTTATCCGGCACCATGCTAAGAAGCTCAGCTTCACTTAGCTGCGCCAAACGGCTTCTGTTCTTTGTGGTAGTGGCTGAGCCTGCGAGGAAAACAAAAAAAAAAACTCAGCTCAGACATCAGCACGGTATCAACACAAACACACTTACTTCTGACATATGAGCTGCTGGTAATGGCATCTTCAGGATTGTATTCCTCAACGACATCAGCTTTGGCCGATGTCTCTGATTTGTCCTTAATGCTGGCCAGAATCTTTGATAGATTAGCCGGTATGGATATATTAGCTAGCATATTATTTGATGATGTGGGTTGGTTTAGAGCCTGTGGAAGAAGAATCTTTGAGTAAGTTGGGGGGGAAATGCCAAGTGAAGAAAAGCACATTACTCACCGCAGGTTCCACTTTAAGCAGGCCGGCAATTTCCATTTGCTGAGCAGCAATTTGTTTGTTTATTTCATTCACCTGACGCTCGAGGTCATTGTTTTTGGTATGTCCTTCATCGTCCGAGCTACCGCCTGGTGAGTAGGGTGCATTTGGATCATCTGCAGGCGTGGGCAGGACTGCAGTTGCTGTCGCTGCTTCTTACCGAAATCAAGAAACCATAAAATGTGGTTAAGGGTATGAGAATTATGGTTTAGTACTTACTCTTCTTTAATTTGGCAATGGGCGCCTTGATGATGGCATCAATATCAAATTCATCATCCTTGGAGCTGGTGGAGTTATTGCTACGCTTGCGCTTGGGGCTGCTCGGCGGAGTAAAGCTAGTAGTGATGCGGGATTTCTAGAAAAAAGGAACTCAATTAAAATGAAATCTTTGAGATTTTTCTTGATTTCTACCTTGCTGCTGGTGGGCATAGTTGGAGCCGGTGCCCCCACCGTTCGCTTGCTTAGACAGCGCACTATTATGCCCAACAGCGTGTTGGGTCTCTGGACATCCTCATAGAACGGTACACGCTCTGTACTTTGCAGCGCACTTGGCAGCTTTTCCGTGGCGCCCAGTGGAAAGATGTAAAAGTCACGTATTTGATCCGAATCCGATCCCACAACTCCCAGACGCTGACGCGAGTTCAGATATTCGAAGAAGTGATCATAGTTGGGGGTCTCACTTGCACCCGAGGGGAAAAGACTCACTATGATAATCTCTTTGGTGGGACTCTTTCGGATCTTTTTAATATAATCCCAGACGTTGACGCGGGTGATGCGACCAATTACATCCATTTTCTGGGGCCACACTTTGACCAGCGATAGACTGTCGCCCAAGACCGGATGGATGACTACCTGAAAGTCGGTGACATCGATCATATTGAGATTGCCAGACCACAGGGCGGTCGTCGGGAGTCCTTGGACATAGCGAGCGTATTTATCTAGCGGCGGAGGCGGAGGCGGCGGCAGTGTCTTTGTGGCTTTGAGACTCGGTTTGGCTGGCTGTGTTAGATTCGCTGCCTGCTCTACCGTCTTCTTGGATTCCAGGATTTGATCAATTAAATTGTAAGCCACTGGTGACACCTCCTCTGGCTTCTTATCCAGCATCTTCTTGGGCACGGGTGAAGCGACATGCTCATCACGCTTCTTAAACTGTTCATCCGCACGTTCAGACTCGTTTCGGTGGATTTTGCCACTGCGGCCTCGACTTCTTGAGCGGCTGCGACTTCGGCTTCTCTTATGCTGGTGATGATGCTTGTGACTCTTGTGTCGCTTCTCCTTGGATATTGAGTTATCCTTGCTGGACATATCCGTCTCGCTGGACTGCGACTGTTGCTTGCTATCCAAGGTTGACTCACTGGCCTCGTCCTGCTCCTCGGGCAGGGTAACATCCACCTTGGTGGCAATAACCTCCTCTCCCTTATGTGTCTTGACCACATAGGTTTGGGCACATGACAACATATCTAGTTCAGATTTCTTAATCATATCCAGCTGATGACGATTCTCTTCCTCCCGCCATTTAGCCAGCTCTTGACTGGCCAGTTGCTCGGGTGTCATTCTAACCAGCTGCTTGGGCTCCACCTGCCTGGCACAGATCTTCTCGAACAGCGTCTTATTTTTGCGATCCTTAATATTGAAGATGAGGGAGCGATATTTGGATTTGTATTTGGCACCCACATCGCGTCCAAACGAATTATACATTTCCGACTCCACACTCTTGGCAAAGTGCTCCACCTCCAAGTTTGTGAGCCAATCCGTTGTTTTGTTCGCATCGGGCAGCTGCAGCTCCGTGGCCTGAGCCTCTTTGATACGCGCCAACAAATGTTCCTTCAGAGTTCGACACACATTGAGACGTATGGGTTCGGCTTTTGTTCTTATCGGAGTGCTAGGGGTGGTCGCCACCTTGGTGGGAGTTGGTTTGTCCCTCTCCTTCCTAGCTGCTACAGTGATGGATTGGTATGTCTTGGCTACAGACTCAGATGGAGAATGTCTTGGTGTCACCGGTTTAGTGGCTGGAGGCGCCTCTGCATGATTAAGGGGGGAATGGACATCAGGCGTATGCTTGATGGGACGTTTATCAATAGGACTCATTCTTTTTCCCTCAGACTCTGCCACTGGCAAAGCCTCGAAGGTGGGATTATCCTGCAACCATTTTTTCAATTGATGTGCAGGAGGAGCCAAATGGCCAGAGATGACACGTCCAGTCCGCCGCTCAAACACACTGATCTGCAACAGAAACACAATTTTAATTTGAATTGTAGGGTCAATCAGAGTTGGCTGTCTTACCCGCTCCACCTTGGGCACGGATGCATCCGCTTGTCGAAGTATATCCTCAAACAAATCCTTCTTTTTGTTCTTTTTGACCTCGGTTGTTGTTGCGCTAGCACCCACTGATAATGTCGGCAAAGGACTCTCCGGGCTCTTGGCCGCCGTCTGAATGGCCGTCTGGGCGTACCGCCGTATGCATTCATCACTGCAGTAAACCGAATTCGTACGAACTGGACGCTTGCAGACCACACAGAACACTCCAGCGTCAACGCCCCCCAGTTTTATGAACTGTAGCCGCGGCTGGTGTAACATTTTGTTGGCTGAGGTGGGCAAAGTGCGCTTAGTTTGTGGCTTGATCACAGGACTAGGGGGCAATGATCTTGTTGGTGGAGTCACTGGTTCTGGTGCCAGTTCTACTGTGGTTCCTGTTGTGGCCTGAGCGGCCAGCATGTCCGTAATCCTTGGCTGTGTCTGCGGAGACAGCATGAGCATAAGCTAGAATTGAACATCTATGACAAAACTTACCCTTTCCTCTTGCTTCTTAACGCATTTGGGACATTTCCAGTCGATGCCCTTCTGCTCCATATCGAGGCCCATGCTTTTGGTGACACTGACACAAGTGCCGTGGTACCAATCCTCACATAGATCGCAGCAGATCATGAATCTATTGTTATGCGGCTGCCGGCAAATGCACCAGAGTCTGACAAAGATTAGGAATGTATTGGAGTGGCGCTTGAGATTCGTTTAATATGCTTACTTATTGGGATCATCGTCATCCTCCTGAGATTCCGAGGCCTCCGGATCATTGGATTGACTCGTATTCAATTTTTTCGATCTTCTGGGCACCGCCGATCGAGTGGCGGTTGAGGGTTCCCTGGGATTTGGTCTCTTGGGCAAACCAGGTTCGTTGCTTATGTTACTGCCGCTCTCCAGCGTTGATTCACCCATTGAAATGTTGCTCAGATCAGCCATACTCGTGGTTGGTGTTATTTGCGCTCGACGTTTGGCCCTTGTGGTGGGCGCTTCAATGGGCGGCAAATAAATGACGCGTCCATTGCCGCGTACGATTTTTACCTCGGGCCTTGCTTGAATCGGAGCTAGAGCAGACACCGAGCTTCTCGATGGTGTACTACTGGCCATGGGCATTGTAGAAATCGTGGAGTTTGACGGTGGCTCCGGCTCGGGCTGGGGCAGTGTCACAGCACTCGCAATCGCATCGAGCTCGGTGCTGGCCAGAACCTGCTTTACCACCTCAGCCTCAAACTGTTTATCCTCCTCTATAAGACCCACCACATGCTGCAGAAAATCAGCGGTAATCTCATCCTCGTCCGGTATGGTATCCACCACGGAATCATTGGCATTCTGGTCATAATTCTGTGGTTCTGGATCCAAACCCGCCGCTGTGCTCTCCAGCATCTTGACCAGTTTGGGTATATTCTCGTCCACATTGACGGGCGGCTGCTCGACCAGTGTGGTCTTGAGCAGCTCATCCTGCACTATGGAATTGATGAGATCAAGTTGTTTGTCATTCTCCGCTGCCAGTTCCGATGAGCTCTGATGTGTCTCGATCACAATGTGAGCGGGCAACTTATGAGTGGCAGCCGTCTCCACGCCAATAGGCATAAAGCCCTTGGATGGCGCTGCTGCTCCTGATGCTGCAACTATAATTGATTTGGGGGTACTGGGGGCGGAACGAGGCTGCTGCTTGTGCGGGTCTGCAGAAGACTTCTCGCCTAGCAGGCTATTGAGATTAGTGAACACACCCTTAGGACTGCCCATGTTTTTGTTTATGACAATCTCCTTGATCTCCTGCTGCGGTGTAATGAACACTCGAGGCGCTGAACTGTTTAGTACCCGGCCCACTTGGACTATGGGTGTACGGCGCACCTTGGCGGCGGCGACGGCACTCGCAGTAGCTGCTGTAGAAGTGGACAGAACTGGTTTCTTGATGGTGGCCAAATGCTGAGGGGCGGGTCGCATTTTAAGGAATGAGGTGGTGGGCAGGCCTCGGCCTAAAGCAATGACAGAGGGCGGCGCTTTCGTTGTGGGCAACTGTATGATCTGTCCAATTTGTGGAGCACCACCCTGTTGCTCAGGGCGTCGCTTAATCTCGACAAATTGCGGTTGTGCAGCAGGAGCAGGAGTAGGCGCAGAGGGAGCTGGTGGCGGAACCAACGACTTTATTGCTTGTTTGGGTCGCCTGACCTGTGGCCTAACACGTTTTCTTTTGTTCGAGCTGCGGCTATTCCGTGTCATATCGAAGTCCATGTCGCTATCCCGATCATTGTCAGAGTCTCGCGAGTCTTCGCTCTCTTCCTCGCTGACCTCTTCGATGTAATCATCCGAGCTCTGGGCCTCCTCGTCATCGTCTATATAATCGTCGACAGCAGCAGGCGGTCTAATTACCTTGATCACGCCACGTCCAGATCTTGACCGTACCATAATCTCTTGCTTTTCTTTTGGCAGTGTCGGCCTTCGCAGCAGTGGCTCCTGTGGCTGCTGCGACGGTTTGTGGTTGGGCAAAACCTGTTGAAGCTTGGTCTGCACTGGAGTAAATGGCGCCGCCGCCTGCACGCGCTTCTTCACATTGATTAATTGTATATTTCCAGTGGGCGCCTGCATGATGAGCTTACGGCTCTGGGCCACTTGCCTCTCTATAGCAATTTTCTCAGTCGCTTTGTGGTTTTTCATCTGCTCCGGTGAGGTGAACGGCGTGTAGTTGTGGTCATTCCTGATGATCTCCAGCAGGGCATCCGACTCCGCAGTTCTTTTAAATACAGACAAACCGGCGAGCTCTGAAAGAAAAATAGAATTTTGAGATCAGTTCTTGTGGATAATCCCATTCGGAAACTGGATAGTTACTCAGGGCATTCTTCACCACCATATCAGCAGTGCTCTCCACATAGAATTGTTCGACACTGAGACCCACGATTTGTGGACGTTCCTTTGGTTTGCGCCGCTTCCGTTTCTTAGTCACTTTGGGCTTACGACCAGGGCGTTTTTTAGTTCTTAGTGTCTCGGTTGTCTCGGTTTCCGTGGATTCGTCATCGTACTCGCCGACACCGCTGTTGTTATCATCATCGCCGGTAATGTGATCCACTTCGCTCTTGTTATCTTCATCGCCGCCATCATCGCTTTGGCTTCCATTTTCTTCGCTCTCGTCCTCCTCCGTTTCATCGTCTCCGTCTGTTGCACCGCTTAGAAACCTTTCTAGCTCCTCTAGACGCTCGGCTTCCTCTTGATCTATCATGCTAGGCGTGGGCGAGGTAAGCCGAACCACGCTAATAGTGGAAATCGATTTTTCCTCTAAAAGAAAATTACTACGTGAGAAAACTCAATTGATAACCATTAAGTTGAATCCTTGTTTACCCATGATGTTTTCAATAGCCCGTTCATCGAAGGAAATGCCATTTTTTCCATAAACAACCACTAGATTTGAATCGCCATCGGCCACTGTCCGGACACTTGTGGTCTCGGTAAATACCGAGCTGGACATAATGGGGCCGCCGATTCTGGGCTGATATTTAACTTTAACCTTAATGCATCTATCCTAATAAATTCTTCGGAATATCTATCATTTGTTTGCTCCCGCTTGTGCCGCCGCGTTGTGACGCCGCGCCGACTTCGACATTGAAATTAAGGGTAAGGCGAGTAGCGGCGAATGAGTTTTTCAAGCATGCAAAACTGAAGCTGCACAATCAAAACGGGCACGGTATTTATGCTTATCACTCACAATTCGCAGCGATTATTGCGTATTTTCCGTTTTAAAATTCCAATTTTTCAGAAAAATTAGGTTTGCAAAATGACCAGTGTGACCAGCTCTGAAACAGGTAACTAGCGATGGTAGCGTGACCCCGTAAGTCGTTGGAGCTGGCACCGTGATTTTGTAAGTTGTAATAGTCTGAAAATCGTGACACTATATTCGAACTAATGAAAATAGTAGGTAATGTACGGGTGTATGCGGCAAGTCGACGACTGTCAGTTTTTTTGTACTAATTTCGGTTAACTGAATGCTGAGTTTTTCAATGTTGTAAGATCTGAGATATGGGAGAAGACTAATTTCGGTTAACTGAATGCTGAGTTTTTCAATGTTGTAAGATCTGAGATATGGGAGAAGACTAATTTCGGTTAACTGAATGCTGAGTTTTGCAATGTTGTAAGATCTGAGATATGGGAAAAAACTTTTGATGAAAAAATTGCAAAATTTATTGTTTCTTTTTTAGTAATTTTTTTAGTAAAAGTTTTTATTTTTACATCTTTTTTGTTACTTTTGATTATGAACATACGATGTACTGAAAAAATTTTTAGTTTGTATGGTACAATTTGAGTTTGGATTGGTGTTAGATTAGTGTTATGCTGGCATGTACACTGCGTCACCCTGTGAATCTATTTTCTGTGACAATTTGTGACATGTTTCGAAATTGTTCACATTAGCGCAACAGAAAGTATGAGGCACCAAGAGAGACAAGCCCAGTATAAGATGTTAGATGTTATGGCAGGTTAAAATACGTCGTCTTGGAAGTTGTCTAACTTGATATGGACAAGAATGTCACTGAAGAAATCATGACGTAACAAAACGTTTTTTTAATTTTTGAACTGTTTCAAACTGTTTTGGTACCAGTTTTAAAACGAGGAAACATCTTTCTCTATATTTTCAACCTACACACCAAATTACTAGTTGATAGCCTTAATAATTTCGATATATGCCTCTTAAACACTTTGAAACCGGTTCTCTTCTTATCCGCACTGAAAATATCGTATTCTATTTTACCAACCCAAATATTAAATTTTAAGCTCGTAGCCTTAATAATTTTTGAAATATGACTTAACCATTTTTAAACCGGCTTAAACCGCTTCATAGCCCATGTCTCTTTCTACATGAAGTGTTTGACTGATCGACATAAACATACTGTGAAAATTTCTTGAAGATCGGTTCGTCGGTTTGGACGCCTATAAGGAACAAACATACATACAAACATACTTTCACTTTTATAGATATGTACTAGCTGTTCCGGTGTGCGCTGCTTCGCCCCCCTTTAGTGTTTTAAAAACAAAAAGATGAAGTGAACCTTACATTGCATTTGCCATCTATTAAATCTTCAGTCAATTTAAAATTAAGCAAAATTTAGCGATTTTGTGGACCTTTTGATCTTCACCATCTATTTATTTCAGCGTTGGTCAACGAGAGCGAGGCCAAAAAGTGAGAGTGTATTAGTGTGTGAAAAAAAGCGCCGTGAATTTGCTTCGACCTGACAGCATTAAACGCTAGCCAGCGACTGATTTTTTTGATTATTTGATCTACACCTCCTATTTACCCGTCTTTATGACACTTTAAACTCATATATCGTTCGATGTACACCTTCTATTTATCCGAATATTTAAACGTCTTCATGACATCTAAACTTACTATAAAATTTTGGAAATTTCGCGATTTTTTTGGACCGATTGGCCGACACCTCCTATTTACCCGTCGACAATTGCCAACTATTAAATCTTCATAATAATTTAAACTTATAATTGATTTTTTTGATTGATTTTGAATCTATTGTCCTAAGCAACTATTAAATCTTGATGAAAATCTAAGCTAATTATAACATTTTGCAAATTTTCGCGATTTTTTTGGACCCGTTTATCTTTTTGCGAGTTTTTAATTGCTATTCTGCTATTCGGGGCGGAAACAAATCCGACATATCAAAGATCTAAAAAATCCATCCAACCGTTCTTGAGATATAAGTGGTGTAACACACACGAGTTTGCTTTCTATACATAGAAGATATATAGATATGTGTCGATGAAATAGAATCCTTAAAAATCAAAGGTAAAACACAAATACAAATATCTACAGCAGCTTAGAGATGGCAATGACTTTCAGTTCATCATGACACTCATCTCTAAATGTCAATCGACAATGAAGGGGGCAATTTCTGCTATATGTAAGTATGTATGGGATCTGGAAACCTGGAACTCGTTGATAAAGCCACCACATAATAACAAATAACCACAGATAATGACACTTAATTTATAGCCTTTGTTGGGCGTAGATATCGGTCAGCTAATCTCGGTTGGGCAATACAGAAAAAAACAAGTGTTATCTTATTGCCCAGCGCAACAAGCTCGTCAGTTGTTCGCAAACTTGGAAATCGTCCATACACCATGGCCTCTTTTCAAATGGGATCCTGTCATGCAGTGCCAATGAGCCTGTTCAAGAACAACAGACAACGCGCCTGTAAGGCCATATTGGATCAACTACTGGATAGCTTAAAGTTAAATTCGGGCAGTCTGCTCGTATTACTGGAAGGAGGCAAAGATCAGAGTATATATAATACCGACGTGGATTATGTTTTTCGTCAGGAGTCCTACTTCCAGTACCTATTCGGAGTTAAAGAGCCCGGCTGCTATGGCATAGTCAACATCGATGTGAAGACATCGGAACAGAAGACCATACTCTTTGTGCCACGTTTGCCCGAGGAGTATGAGACTTGGATGGGGCAACTGTTGAAGCCAGAAGAGTTCAAAGCCATGTACGAAGTGGATGGAGTGCACTATGTCGATGAAATCGCTGATTATCTGGAAAAGGCTGCACCCCAGCTGATATTGACTTTGAGCGGCACTAATAGCGATAGTGGACTAACCATGCAACCACCAGAGTTTGCGGGCAAAGACAAATATGTGACCAATTGTGACTTACTCTATCCCATTTTGTCAGAATGTCGCGTCATTAAGTCGGCCGAGGAAATTGAGGTACTGCGCTATGTGGCCAAGGTATCCTCAGATGCCCATGTCAAGGTAATGAAGTTCATACGGCCTGGCCACATGGAATTCCAGGGCGAATCGCTGTTTCTGCATCATGCCTATTCGGTGGGGGGCTGCCGCCACGCCTCCTACACCTGCATCTGTGGAAGTGGCACCAATTCGGCTATTTTGCATTATGGCCATGCTGGAGCACCCAATAGCCGTCCCATCCAGAATGGTGACATGTGTCTGTTCGATATGGGAGCCAATTATTGTGGCTATGCAGCTGACATCACCTGCTCGTTCCCGGCCAACGGCAAGTTTACGGCGGATCAGAAGTTTATCTACAATGCGGTTCTCGATGCTCGCAATGCTGTTCTAGCAGCCGCACGTGACGGCGTCTCCTGGGTGGATATGCACAAGCTGTCGGGCAAGATTATGCTGCAGCGTCTCAAGGAGGGTGGCATGCTTAAGGGTGAAGTGGATGAGATGTTAGAAGCCGGCTTGTCTGGTGTGTTCCAGCCACACGGTTTGGGTCACCTGCTTGGCCTGGATGTGCACGATGTGGGCGGTTATCTGCCTACAAAACCAAAGCGTCCGAGTGAGCCGTGGCTCTGTAAGCTGCGCTTTGCCCGCACTCTCAGGGCGGGCATGTACGTGACCGTGGAGCCGGGATGTTATTTCATTAATCGTCTCATGGACCAGGCCCTGGCTAATCCGTCCATGTCCAAATTTATTAATACGGAGGTATTCAATCGTTTCCGTACCTTTGGAGGAGTACGCATCGAAGATGATGTTCTGATTACTCAAAACGGAGCGGAGAACTTTACCTTTGTGCCGCGCACCGTGGAAGAGATCGAGGCGGCAATGAGCACAGCTTAGGCAATCGTAATACAATATGCAGAAGTATATATATATATATCCATTTTTACTGTGTACTGCATCATAATCAAATTATGAAATTTTGCATTAAATAAACATGAAATGTGATTTTTGCAATGAAAGATAATACAGAACTGAGATTTAATGTAGAAATGCCCTTTAGCTGACATTGTGGAACTTGAGCGTTATTGCAACGTCCATTAAGCGTCATATCTCAGTTAAACACAACAAACAATTGTTCGCAAATTGAATTGATCGAATGTTATGACTGCTCCGGTATCATTTCTAGGAAAAGTGACTGGGTCTCTAGAAACGACCCTCTTGCTATTTATTTATTTATTTATTTAGAGTTAAGTTTAACAAGGTTCAGTTAAACACGATTTTAAAGAGTAATCCAATTAAAATCCAGCTAATAGCAAACTCTGGCCTAAACTCTGCTCTAGCAGAACATTTCACAACAACAAACCATACAGCTGACTTCGAACATGTTAGAATACTGGATGTGGAAACGAGATGGAACACAAGAATGACACTGGAGAGCTTGCGGATCCAAGAGAGAACGGGGCAAGCCGTCAACTACAGAGAGGACGTGCAACAAACAAATTTCATATACGCAGCGGCACTGTCACAGAGGAGAAGCAGCGCCAAGACAAAAATTAAATAAACAAATATTGAACAGAACTTAAAAACATGGATAGACTGACAACAAACAACAATAACAAAGTGCAATACAGGAGACAAATATGACGACAACCAATTAGGTCTTTAACATTTAAAGCAAATTTATATATATATGTAGTGAATATGTGTATTGATGTATGTATGTATTGTCTCCAAATTAAAACAGACTCCCTGAAGAAGGCAGCAAAAGTTAGCCGAAACGCGTAGCTGCTGCTGAGTTCAAGAATGTTTTAACTGCAGCAAAGGAGGACGGCCTAAAATAACCCCAGTAGAAGATCACATAGCAATCGAAACGGCCTATATCAAAACCAACACTGACCCGGTGGGACTAATTTATTTGCCAATGCCAGCTATGGTCCACCTCACAGCATAAGAGGTCAGAGTGCGCACTAGCTGTGGAATAAATGTTTTAGTTGAGGAATGACATTAAGGAGTTCTTAACGTCTAAGAAAGAGCTATCTATAGAACAGTGGTGGGCAAGCCAAAAGGCAATTGGCGCCAGTCAGTCATAATAAACCTTCGCAAATTAACTCGCTTCAAATTGTAAACAACAACAAAGCCAATGTGAATCGAAGAACGGCGCCAACAAGACGCTCACACAGACGGCACAGCAAATGCATTTTGGGCGATCGAGACTCTCTGATAACGATTGTTTTTTCTGTTGTTGTTTGGCTTCTCCCAAACTCAAATTTCATGCCCACCGCTGCAAGCACAGGCAACGGAAGGGGTCTCGATAAGCATATTTCGTTAGGCGGGGCGGTAGGTAGATAGGTGTGTAGTGTCGAGTTGCTCTAAATGGCACTGACAAATAAATAAGGGATAAAAGAGCAATGGAGTCAATCTTACCAGCCAATAGCTTGTGGATGAAAACAACAGCATGACAGATTCTTCTGGATTTAATTGATGGGGGAGGTCAATTAGGCGTAAACTCTGTTCATAGGGGGGTAGATGGATTTTGGTCTCCCAGTTTAGGCCACAAAGGGTAGAAATCACACTGCTTCTGAACTGATTCAATTTAATCCTGGTAAGTTAGCTAATGCGGAGAACAGAGGCATGAACAATTTTCCAGATTTGGTCACACCAGTGAGGTGTAAAGGCGTTTGGTGGTGTAGGGATCATTAAATTCTTTGAACTATCTCTTGATAAATCCAAATCACAGAAATGCGACTGTTAATGCTTTGATTGTGTTCAAATAATATACCCAAATCATCGACCTTGTATATGGGAACTAACGGTTCACCATTAATGGTGTATTCGTAGAGATACGACTTGGTTCTGTGAAAAGTCATAATATTGCACTTCGTAATATTAAGGGGAAGACGATTCAGGCGGCACCAAAAGGCGGCAGAGAGAAGTGGAGAAACTGGATCGTCAAATGAAGCATATATCTTAATATCATCAGCGTACATAAGGGCAGTTGAATAGATGAATACAAGATGACTGCCCTGTGGGAATCCAGAAGTAACGTGAACGATATCGGATACAGCGCACGTTGGGATCGATTGGAAAGGCATGATCTGACCCACCGGGGAAAGTTGGATGGAAGACCTACTAAGCATAGTTTATATAGAAGTAAATTATGATTAGCTGAATCAAAGTCTTTGCTAAAATCCGTCAACATCAATTTGTTAATGATGAAGAAATTCTTGATTCAAATTCGAGTTGGTTAGTGGAAATCGAACGTCGACGTATATTACCGTGCTGGGATGGACTCAGAATAGGTTGAAAAAAATGTTGTAATTGTTAAGTAATTATATGCTCAAATAATTTAGGAATGGCAGAAAGATTACAGATTCCTCTATAGTTGGCTATATCGGACCTGGTCCGTTTTTTTATGAGCTGGAATAATAAACGATTCCCTCCATAATAGGGGGAAATCACCAAGCTCAAGGGATAGATTAAACAGCTTTAGAAGGGGATCGCACAGGAAATCAGCGCAATATTTAAGGTGGCAGCTAGGGACATTGTCTGGCCCAGATGAAAATGACGGCGTAAGTGGCTTTAAATTAGTTTGAATACAACTTTGATCTATTTTTGGAGGGTGAATGCAGTTTGAGCGACTTGGATGGTGAGTTGGGTACGTCACAATCATTCTCAGCATTGGCAGTTTTGAAATGAAGTGAAGTATTGAAATTGTGAAGACTTTCGTTTAGAGCGGGCACAATCGTAGAATTTCTTGGGTAAACTTGACCACCCCTTGAGGTAATATTGGAGTTTTCTATTTAAGTGACACCATCTGAGTTTGGGCCAAGATCAAGTCGCTTTTTTCGTAATGCCAATTTTAATGAGCTAAATTAGTTTTTTTTTTGCAGTATTCTGATACCAGTCCAATAGGTGACGCCACTACAGCGAACTTTTTTTTGGCCATAACCTGAGTATCGTTAATCCGATCTATATCATTCCTTAGACATATCGGTAAATAATCTTGATTACTAAATACGTCTCGATGTTACGAAACATCTATCTTCTGTTTGAGAAGTGACGTTTTTTCAAAATTGCGGCGCGGCAGGGGGCGTCAAAAATATATATATTTTATAGGGTCGGAAATGATTTCTTCTCCCTGTTACATACTTTTGCACAAACTTACTCTTAGTACTCTCTGTGTACCTTTGGTACAGAGTATAAAAATGTGAAATCAGACTACATATAAAACACTAGATGAAACAGCCGCGTCTTCGTTCGCGT
Source organism: Lordiphosa magnipectinata (assembly GCA_037044535.1). Classification (NCBI taxonomy): domain Eukaryota; kingdom Metazoa; phylum Arthropoda; class Insecta; order Diptera; family Drosophilidae; genus Lordiphosa; species Lordiphosa magnipectinata. The sequence goes on from JBAMBO010003985.1 coordinate 168,247, forward strand.
TTCTTAGAAAAGAATAAATTATCTTTCTTATTCTAACAGCTCATTGAACACCTTGTTTGAATATTCAACATTATTTGGAAAAAAAACTTATATTTGTTTGTAAAAATATGTTAAATCATTGGCTTCATTTCATCGTATAGACAGTTTTGAATTCACAAATATAACAACATTTGGAAAACGTCCGGAGATGAATAAGTTGTGATTGGTATTAATGATATAGCCTTCAAAATTAATAATTATTAATACATGATGCTGTTTAGATTGATTCAAATCGGATGACTATAGCATATAGCTCTGCTTCAGCACAATTTTTACGATTTTGATCAAAATCGGATGAATATATCAAATAGCTGCCATATAAACAACTGGCCACACAATAGAGGCGCCATCTATTAGTGAGCTTGGGGAATAACTTAACTAACTTTGTTCAAAGCGAAAGTGAAATTGTTCTATGAAAATCATTCACAACCTAATATTTCTATACAGTTTACGAGCTGCAAGGGTATATAAACTTTGATCGAGCCGAGCCGTTAGCTTTCTTCTTTTTTTCTGTTGTTTTAACAACGTTTACAAGTATTCTTACACATTTTACATTATAATTGTAGTTGTTTCCAATATATATATAATAGCCACCCCCATAAAACTAGCCAGAGGATGGACCTCCATTCAATATCATGAGTGCCTCTGCTGCTGTTAGTGTACGTTTCTCAATAACAGATCCCCTCTCGCCATCATAATTTAGGTTATATGACACTGTATCGGAACAGCTCAATGCAGTAAGATATTCCTACCTCATAGTTTAGGTCTAAGTATATTCTTGCTGAGCTTCCTTTTTTTATGGAGGATAGAAGCAATAAAAGCCGACTCAATCGCGGGACTTCGATCGAATATGTGTGGCTTTAATCGTACTAAACTACCGCCACCTAATCCGTTTTCCCGGCGGGTCTGCCTCTTGGTATTACTTCGCAGGGGGGAATGCCCTTAGGATTCTCTCCAATGCGCTCACATTCGGCGCGACGCAGTTTTTGGTACACTATTGTGGCCATGTTGCTTACTGCAGACCAATTGTCTTCCAAGTCAAGTATGATGCTCCCCATTTTCTGCATCTTGTTTGACCTCCTGCCAGTCGGCACAGCTTGGGTTGTCCTCGTGATTATACCTCTAGAGGTAAGCACCCGTGTTCTGTCAGCAGAGATTCGCAGAGAAGGTATAACTACTAATATCTACTAACTTATATCAAGTAGCCTTTTTATAATTTGGTCTTACCTTAACAATTTACAAACGATAACCTAGTACTCCATGAAACTGTTATTTTACATTTCTATAAAAATATGTAGTTACACCAATGTTATATCAAGTTGCCTATTAAAAACTGCTGTACAAATTTGAGTTGGGAATCTAGTTATCCTCCCATTAATTATAATCTTGATTTTCAGGCTTAACAGGCTATAACTTTGCTAATGGTCCTATCAAAGATGCAACAAAATTTCCAAAATTAGTGCATTTCGCTCACTTACTTCAAGACACATAACTTAACAAAATAAGATTTTTGACTTAAAGATGCAGAAATATTCGCTGTATTGTGTAAAATTTTCATATTGATATATTTTATACTTTCCATCTGAGATGAGAATAAGTCGCTATTTCATTTTACCGGTTCATATTCATGTTAATGCCAAAGCTTCATATCTCAGTTGTCTTGCAGTCAAAATTGCACAAAGATCCTTCGGTTTTCAGTTAAAAAATCATATATTACAATTTATTTAATGCTCATTTTAAATTTTCAATATTTTACTAGATTTAGGGCCGATTTTACATCTTCTTCTAACAAATAACAGAGTAAATTCTTACACATAGCAGCTATCTAGACGAAGAGAAAACGGCCCTAAGTCGAAACTAAAAGAACTATTCTCTCTGGGTTAAGTCCATTGAGAACTTTAAGCGCGTTTTTCACAAAATCGATTATTTTGAGTTATGCCAGTTATAAAGTTAGTAAGCGATATGTTTAACTATAAGATAAGATGGTTTCAAAGTGTATCTGACAGAAACAATAGCTTGTAACAGAAGGTTTAGTTTGATAAAATTGAAATAAATCAAGTAAAATGAATGAATGACTTTGAAGGCCAATTTCGACACCATTGGCATTACTTATACCGTGTGTTTGATTTTGCTATTGCATTGATATCTATTGGTATACTATCCTAGAGGTTTCAAAAAATCATCAAATAATGCTTAGTGTGGCCTACCAAAATTCTAGAACGGTAAAAAGTCGAAAATTGATTTTTCGCCAATATATTGGAAACGGAAACTTGGATACTACTTTGACAGTTGACATGACAACTCGTATTCAGCATGGGTAGACAGCAGGAACTAGTTAAAAATGCTCGGGATACTTTTCTCTGTAGAACAGTGTAATCACCATGCAAACTCAATCAGAAACTTCTTTTTCCCTTCCCATATATAGAGTATGCTTATCGCGTTCACTTGAGAGATATCAACTTTCGATTTTGTTTATTGGTTAACAATGTTATCAAAGTAAACGAGAAGGCGACCTGGAATAGCACGGAAAACTCGTTTTGAGATCTTCCAAGCAGTTGGTAGTACTATTTATATACAATCCGAATCCATGTTGGACTGTAGTTCATGCTTAGCTAAAGCAATTGCCATGGTGTGCTCAAAAATGCTCGAGTTCCGGACTACATGTATTTCTTGGTGTGTCCATTTCGTTGTTTCTGTTTAAGTTGGCTATGTCCATTCGAAGAGGATAGCTCACCGCTGCTACTGCTGTCCAGGCATTCCTGTATCACATCGTTGATTTCGATGGCACAGCGACGTGGAAACCAGCCACGAATGGCACCTGGGCGCTGTCGCTTCTTAGTGTCGGCCAACTCCTGCTCGGTGAGCACACGTTCGCCGAACAGCCAATGCTTGCGGAAACGCGTCACTTTAATAAGGTCGTCAGGTCGCAGACGAATGCGTGGCTCATCCGTGCAGGGCGCGCCCAAGCAAACACGCCAACCCTGTGACCAAATGGGTAGCCAGCGACCCGTGACATGACCTATGCATTTGTAGGTGCGGGTGCGGGCCCTTTTCTCTTCCTTCTGGGCCAGTTGTTCGTTCTGAAAGTAATGCACATGTAAGGGGGAAAATTGTTGGAAGCTTAGCTTAACATACAACCTACCGTTAGTGTGTATTGGTCACAGCCCTCGACCACAGGCCATTCAATTCCATCGCCACCTTTTTGGCACTCCTCATTGAATACCTGACGCAAATTGTGCCGCCAGCCAAGATCGTATGGATAGACAAAATCATCTTCATTCTCACCATTCCGAAAAAGGCGATAGCGTGCCTTCTCGACAATCCAATTCTCAATGCCCGTCTGATTTGTGATAATTGTCTTGAGCTGAATGAACAGCAACATGCTAAGCCCAATGACCACCCCAATGGCCAAGCCCATGCCTAGAATACACATGATAATGCTGACCAAAGTAAAATTGACACTAGCCAGGTGGGCCATTCCATGGGTGAGATAATAGTAGCGATAGATGCCACGATAAAAGGAACAACTAAGCACCACAGTGCCCTGGAGGCTGCCCAGTATGGAAAAGAAAAGGAAATAGCTGAAATAGGCATGGTTGGCCCAGCCAACACAATGATTAATCCAGGGACAATGATGATCCATCTTTTTTACACAGCGATTGCCTGCAAATGGGAGGAGGGCGAATGAGTCCAATTCACAAGGGAAGAAAATAATATGTACTTACACTTGCGACAATGATGAGAGCGTGGAGCCTTGTAGCCTTCGCATATCTTGCAGTATTGCAGGAATTGTGTGTCCTTGGGCTCCTGCCAAAGATTGTAAAAAAAATACGCGTGGCATATAAATATTTATTATTTATGCAGAAAACAAAACTTAACGACGCGCAGCTCATTAAATGACCAGACCAGACCACACCTTACCCCCACTTGGCCAACTATGTACGTCTGGTCCTGCCTACAAAACATTTATGTAAATTTTGGTAATTGCATTTACCAACTTTTTGGACTGCGTTTGCGTGCAAACCACGGTCGTAATCATAAATTATATTTAAAGCGCCAACAAAAATATAAAAAAAATGAAAAGATGGGGGGATTGCGAGGGTTGCCTTTCAGAGTTTTTAGCCCTGTCCGATTTGCCATATTCATTAAAAAGTTTGGTGTTCTTTAGTGTAAACTCACTCAGACCTATTTGTGGCGTGGGTCACTTGATTGTTTACAGAAAACCGGAACTTACTCGTGAAAATGATCAGGCCTGTTCTCGTTTTCGAATTCGATTGATCGGAATTAGTAAAATTTGTGGTTTCTAAGATACAATTAAAGAATTGGCCGAAACGTTTTGCCATCAAGAGCGTCGAATGAAGACAAATGATGTCTGTCAGTTAAAAGCCGAATAGAACAGTCAGTTTTGAGAATTCCGATTATGCATGTTTTGATCGAAATCGAAAACGAGAACAGGCTTGTATGATTTATTACGATTTTTAAAGAGAATTATCAAAAAATGAAAGCGTTGGACCACCTGCTTTGACTTTTAACATAATCTGATCGTTGCCAAACTTGGTGGATCGATAAAAAATGTAGATTACTCTTTAAATCTAATACCCCTATTCCACTGGCACATTCTAGAGTTCATTCTCTGCATGATCTAAATTTACCTAAGTCTTTCTGTGTATTTCCCCAAAAGACATAAATGTCCTTACAGACGGATGATCAAGTCACTGTCACGGATGATCTAGTCCAGCGATGGTCACCGGTACCCCCAGGGGACATTTCGCTATTTACACCAGAGTCCGACACGTCGCAGTATAGTGTGTATACAACAGCTCTCTGCGGCAGCGACGTCGACATACCGACAGTATACGAGCTAATACTCCTCTCTCTTTTGCAACAACAAAGAAGTGCTAAATGAGCGACCTCTCGCGTGGCTAAACAAACACAAGCAAAGCCAAAATGAGCAAGTGTGTTTTGCCGGCCCCTGATTTACACATACACGAGCCGAACGCATTCCGAAGCTGAGGCCAAGAGAGTAAACAGATCGAAGCTGGCTCACGGCGCTTTATTTTCGCACACCAAACCACTCTCACTTGGCCTCGCTCTCGTTGACCAACGTTGTGTTGAGTTGTGTATGGTCCAAGTTTTCCATTCTTTGATATAAAATAGAATTATGTAAACTAGCTACACGTCATGAACTCTGATTAACAAGCTGAGATCAATGAAAGTCTTCTCCTTACATGATCCATGTTGACTGCAATTGAATCGTACGCCCCTAATATTGAATGCTTTTCGTTCGCTTTATAAGAAAAACACCCTGTACCAGTCTCGCGGAAATCTTACATCCGATGAGCACATAAGGCATATGTCTCTAGTAAACTTTGGCACCACATTGAGGCATAGCAATAGTTTCCAGTAGATATTTTTCTTGCAATGGGTGGAAAAACAAAAGCGCTGCACAAAGAAATCAACCACATCACCCAGCAAGCTGATGCCACTCACTGGCTCACCCAGCCGTTCATCCAAATTGCACACTCACATGCATTCAGGCAGGCCTTAGATCAGACTTTCTCGTGTATATGCAACAGATTCATGCCATCTTACCCAAGAAGATCAGTTCCAAAAAGATGATGACCTGATAAAAGCTGCTGTTTATGGCATTGCGAATAACTATCAGTGCGGGCGGTGCATCCTTGGCTCCCAGCTGTGTGGCTATTTGTCGAAAGATGGTGCACCGCGGGGGTCGCGGCCCCCGCAACGGCCCACTGGCCAAGTTTGTTCTCCTTGACCAGGCGTTTGACAAACACCTCAAGACAATAGGGGCACGGCGCCTTCTCCTTGGCTGGGGATTAAACTGTTCGTCACAGCGTACCAACTCGGCCAAAGTCCAGCCTTGGTAAAGGAGTTTAAAAGCCAGCAACTCATTTACTTCGTGACTCTTTTGCTTTTCCTTTACGCCCACCAAAGCCAGAGCCTGGCGAAGATTGTGCAACATCTTGAGCAGATCCAAGGCCAACACATTTAGGGCAATACGCACAGGATGTAGATTGACTTCAGTGACAAAGAAGTGGCGGTATATGCGGTTCCGTTTCCTGGCCATACACCTGTGTATAGTACTCCACACTGGAGCAAGTCACAAAGCTGTTAATAGTCTCAACGCAGGCGTGATTGCTCACAAATGCGGCCATTTGGGAGGCAGTGCACGAGAAGCTATTGGTGCTATTTGGATTTGGCTTGCCATCCTCCGTTCCAAAAATGAAGTGAAAATATTGTCTATAACGAGAGCGTAAGCAAAAGTCGGCTCTAACCGACTTCGATATACGCGTTACTCATGGAAAGAAATGTTTAATAGCCATCCTGTGTGCCTGAGGTGAGACAGCCGAAAAGTATGCAACATTCTTTTTACTCGGCTATTTATCATCCGATCTTGATGAAAATTTCAGGGCTTATATATATGTTGCGAATATAAATGTACGTTTTAAATTTCAGATCGATATCTTAAAAATTGTGAGAGTTATTCAACATTTTTTATTGTGGGGGCGGGGGTGGGCGTGGCAAAAATTTGAAATAAACTTGATCTGCGTGCAGACAATAGGAGTCTACATTTCCAATTTCTGAGATATAGGTGTTCATACAGACAGACGGACATGGCTATATCGACTCGGCTGTTAATGCTGATCAAGAATATATATACTTTATAGGGTCGGAAATGATTCCTTCTGCCTGTTACATACATTTGCACGACTTTAGTATACCCTTTTACTCTACGAGTAACGGGTATAAAAAGCCACGAATAAGGCCCATTAGGCCAACCCCAGTAATGCTCTGTCAGGCAAAGCTACTAAGAACGCTCACGCAGGCATACAAACAAAATGCGTCCATAATTTTCTGTATTGATTACGAATATGAAATACGAGAGGGTTTCATATACGCTTTACGATTTGATACCGCTTTTTCGAACAAATTTGGTTTCCACATCGCACAATTTTTGCAAAAGTGAATGGCTGATAGTCTCAGAAACGAGAGCAGCATGTCCTTCTGCCAGCGAAATATCACCTGCTAATAAATATTTCTAGAGAGTTGGCCCCAAATGAGCGTAGCCAATTCAGCTATTTTTCTCATCAGATATAGCTATTTTGTAAGCTCAAAACCGGAAACAATTCAGTTTTTCCTGAGCATACCTATTGTAGCTAATTACACTAGTTTACAAAAAAAAATTAAATGACCCATTTCTAATGAAACTATCTTTAAGTGTAGTTTGGATTGGTGATCTCAAAAACTTTTTCATGCCAACGTTTTTAAATATGAATATTTACGAGTATATAATCGTCAGATGGTGCCAAGCAGGATATAAATCGAAATGTAATTAAATTATCAATAATCGTGGAAAATACTATTTTCCAATCGTTTAAGTAGTTTGAATACAATGATCAAAAATATTTCAAAAAATCTAATTTTCGCTCGAAAACGCAATAAATTTCGAGTTCAGTCTAGGAAAAATATTTAAAAATTAAAAAACAAACTGTTTTTATTTTTTCTATTTAAGAACCGCACTTCTACAAAGAAAATAAGATATCGATGAACAAAATCTATAAACAAATACAGGATCTGTGAGCAATTAAGTTCTGAAAAAGAGGTATTTTTGAGATTTTGAAAAAAAAAAATTTTCATTTGCTTTGACTTTTGTTCTGTTGTGGAATATTTTTTTTTTGATCTGGCTATTCACTAACTTCTAATATCGACCAAAAGACGAAGAAAATAAAATACAAATTTTCTAAATACTTAAAATACTCAAATTTGACTGTTAGTTCCTTCACTTAAATGGATCCAGCTACAATATTTATACATAGATTTTCTTCACCAATACCTTAAGAATTTGTATTTTTCCTAGGCGATTAAAAATGAAATTTCTTGCATTTTCGAGCAAAAAATCGATTTTTTTTTAAATATTTTTGGTCAATTACCTTTTAATTCATATCTTTCTTGACTCCAGTTGATTACAAAGTGTCATTAAAATTTTTTTTTTTTTAACTAATTAATCTTTGTCTATTTGTACCACCACATTTAACAGTAGCTATCTAGTGGGAAATATAGCTAAATTGGAAAAGCTGCCCCAATTCATTCCCTTCGTGACACGTCGAAATGTGCCCTGTTTACTAAAAATGTATTTACACTTGTGTGATATCTCATATGATATGGCTAAAAAATACCTCAGTTTATTGTGAGTTGGATGTCAAAATTTATTTGAGAAACTCCGATTGATTGATTGATACTTCTCATAAATTTAGAAAATATTTTATCTTCTCATATGAGATATCAGACAAATGTTAATACAGCTTTATAGGCATTTTACACTGAGACTAAAGTGTGCGTTTGCCATACAAAGATTTTACAAATTTTACATTCCAAAATTGACTTTGTATACAAAATCACGTAACTTAACCCACAAACACATAATTTGTTCATTCATTTATATTTTTGGATCATCCTTTCGACATGGCACCAGTGTTCTGAAGTACCTAGGCATATTTTGTGTACCTTTTACTTCACCTCGGTATTTCTAAAATCCAGTACCTTTTACTTTACCTCGGTCCAAATTTTCATTTACCTTGTTTAAAAGTAAGGTATAAGGTACTTTAATTTGAATGAGAATTTCATTTCGAAAAATAACCTTGGTGGGAAACAAATATAATTTAATAATTTTTCCGATTTGGGATTGGCGTTGTGATATATTATTATGTTTCTATTAACTGCGTTGTTCCTAAGGACCCTTTAAGTCGAGGAAATACAGCAAACGGTCGGCGCAACTAGCATTGAAATAACAAACATAGAAACATAGACTCTTCTTTGAATGGTTTCAAAATGCGATTGCTATTTAAAATTGATTATAAATGATAGCATTCTATTTAACACACAACAAACCAAATTATATTCAAAGACCCTTTCACCAGTGAACTTTGCTATCAGCGAAAATAATCAATCCGCTAGTCTTACATTTTAAGAAGTTCATAGAACTTGCCCATATCGCTTTACTTCCTATGTATCTAGTCCAAGACTATTGTTTATAAAATTTCAAGATAAAACTGCAGTTGATTAAATATGTAGAAAGTTTCCGGTTGTACCTAGATATAGAGGTTTGTCAATATTTAAATATGTATTTTGGGAAACTCGGAATACAGAATTGTTCAACTGATTATAGAGAATCTTTGATTCTTTTTCCGTAATCCTTTGTTGAAATTTCAAGGTAACGTACTAAACATTTTAGGATTGGTGGCGTTTGATAAACTATGCTTTAAAGGGCTTATTAAAAAGTACCTTTTTTTAACTTTACCTATATCTAGGTACTGGAAATTTCCTAGGTAAGAAAAATAAGTACCTTTCCAATCACTGCTTGGCACCTCTTCTTCTTCTAGTTCCAATCACGTGTAGGACATAATGCTTGGTGGACGTGGCCAACTGTACTTGTACGATCGGCTCAAGCAGCTCACGAGTTTCCGACTTGATAAAACGAGTCAAGTGTTCTCTTCGGTGTATGAAGGCGAATCAAGTAGCCGAACTGACCATAGTGCGCCTACGGTAAGTAGGTGGAGAAACTACTGAAGCTTGATAAACAGAGTGTCTGGACTGAACGATGACACCCCCATCACCAGGATAGGGAAGTAGGGCCAGTGACCGTACTCTCCCGGCGAACTCCAGCTACCAAAACGACTTGGAACCTAATCCCATGTGTTCTACAAATCGCTTCCGACCCAAAACGACCGAATTTCCATGCGAGTTGTGGAACACATGTGATATACATCATTTAAAGCCCGACTAACAAAATTTAATATGCGAACTCAATTTATTTCTTTAATAGAAGAGACTGTTAAAGCCTTCAAAAATTATGCTTTAGAGGTAACCTCATTTGAGTGGAATTTGGGATTTCGTTCGGAGGTTTAAACGGGGATTTTAAAAGTTTTGGTTCAAGCCTAGGTACATAATTTGTCTAGGATGGTCTTTTTATAATCAAAACAGTGGTACACCTTCATTGAACCGTACCGATGTTCTTTCGAAAATGCTGAACCGAACCGTAAAAGATAACAGTTCGTTGCGTTTCATCACGGAGTTTGATTAAAATTTTAAAAAAGTAAAATTCAAACCAGTTCTTATTTTTGCGAACATACCATCAACTATGAGTTTAAGTGGGAAAGGATATAATACATCAGTCAGGTTAACTGAATTAGGTGTAAACGTAAACCAAGTGTGAACCAAAACTGCGGTTGATATAAACCGAACAAGTGCTTTAAAGTGGTCGGTAAACTATTGAACCGAACCAATCCATATTCTACCTTCCTATCTTCTTGGAGAACCATTGATTTAAGCTGTAAATTTCTCAAACTTTGAATTGTTGATTTAATATTTGATACGGACAGACGTATGTTCTTCCACGGCTTCCAAACTAAACTGTTCCTAAATGTAATCATCTTATAGATGATTAAAGATTCATGTTTAACGTTCGGCTTAAAAGACCTTAAAAACCTCAACCAAACTAGTTTTAATGGATTCCTTTCTGATCTGGTTTAATCGCTTAAACTATTAGGACTCCAAATATATGGGGCAGCCCTCGTGAATTGTTGAAAAAAAAAATTGCAGCGTTTAATTGCCAGGGATTATGCGATAAGGATAAGTCCTCAACACGCCTGACCCATTTGTCTTAGGGAGTGGGAAATTATGCACCAGTTGATATCAACCTCAGTTCCGGCAGCTCTTGTGTGCTAAGCCACTATTTCCGCTGCCGAATGACGCTGCACAATTGGGTTTATGCCCACAACAGGTGTTTGGGATATCATTACCTTGGGTTGCCATTGCTTTGGCATCAGTCCGGGACCAGTCAGTGTGGCCATGACGTAATTAAATGTGGCCAGCGTAGAGAGCATTAGGAATAACGCCTGATGAGCAAAACCGGCAAATGAGGCATTTGGTGGCCACCACATCGAGTTCATGTAGAGCGTTGTCAGCGTTATGCACTTGATGATGCCTGGAAAATGGACAACAAATATGTTTAACTACTTTTTTGGGGTGCGGGTCATTTCGTTATGCTTGGCTGGGCAATTTGCGTGCCAGAGGAAATGAAACTCATTTGTATTTATGATCGTCGCAGCGAGTTGATTAAGCGTGTTAACACAGGACTGGCCATGGCCATCCTGCCATTTAATTTAGTTATTACAATTGGGCTACCCATATCAGTTCAATATCACAAACATTGAGCGGAAGTCATATGGCCGCCATTACCCTGTCTGGGTCTCCATCAAATGGTCAGACTGCACGCTATTCTTTTGTGGTTGTTGGAGAAGCACTAAAACGCAATTAGCGCCGCACTTTACGCGAATTATAAGTTCAAGTAAATCCCTAGCATGCCAGCTACTGGTAGGAAGTTCGAGTGGGTGGTGGCGACCTCAGTCATGGAAATATGTACATATGAAACACGATATTACGCTGCAGATAAAATATCAAACGCGATGCCATGTGTTGGGTGGGGGCGGAACAGCCCTAAGATTAAGTAGGGGAGTAATTGGCACTTGTTAGTTGGAGCAGTTCATTCACTTGGCACTGGCAAATTCAGTTCTTAGGCGTCCATATATGTATGTAAATGCACACACACCTACATACATATGATGACTATGACTTGTGACCTGCTACTTACTTAGCGCCGTGATTGGACCCCAGTGTAGGAAACGGCGAAAGCCTGATATTTCCGCGCTCATTATTTTCTAAATATTCTTGCTTCGGCGGTCAAAATGCTAATGCGGTTGTAAAAGGTAAACAAACTTCTGCAAGCCCCAGTACAGTCAGTGTGACCAGCCTGCGATTACTAAAAAAATACCAACTTGACTTTTTTTTAAATACTAAAAGGCCAGAAAAGACAAGAAATATCGTAACCGCTAACCGATACTAATCGTTTCAATTTATAGCAAAGCGAAAGATTAGAAATAGGCGGACAAGCGGACACGTCATGCTGATCACGAATTTCTATACTTCTTCTTTTATTATTTTTCTTCTTATTCTTTTGCATTCTAGAATTACCGATAGGCAGCAGAGAGCGCCAAACTTAAACTGACATCGATTGAGGCGAGATTGCAGCCCTCTCATTCGCTGTAGTCGGGCCACAGAAATGCAGGGTGCGCATATTAATAATTATAATATTAATTAATTAATATTATTACTCTATGGGCTAGAACTATATGGGCTAGAACTGTATGAGCTAGAACTATACAAAAAGCACTAAAAAATACCAAAAAATGTAAATGTAAAAATGTAAGTTAGAGCTATCGATAACAAACTTATTGATATGCACTTCAGGCGATCAAATTCAATTCAAAAATTTGATTTATTTCTAAGTACTTTTCAATGTGAACACAAGTACTGGCAAGTGGCACGTTTGCGCCCACAATTAATTGAACAGCTGATCCAATAAGTTAGCTCAAAATTAGCTCATTTGAACTATTTTTACTGTGCCAAGCAAATCGCGCATGTTTGTTTTCCTGTCACATTGCGATAACTTTGTTTTGTTTTTTTTCGACTTAAAAATTTTGATAAAGGTAAATATGTGTCATTTTAAGCAGGGCTGCAAGCCCAAACAAATTTTCGGAACCTCCGGTTTGCAGGTTCGAACCAAAATTTACCGACGGTTAAGGTTCGGAAATTTGAGGTTCGAGGTTTTCGGGCTTTGGTTTTGGTTCGAACCCAATATATTTAAAATAACAATAAATTTTATTAATATACAAAAAAATATTCAGTTTTTATCTGAATCTTTTAATCTTAAATTTAAATTTATGAGTAGTATGTCTTCGAGTAGTTGACTGTCTATGCTACTTCTTTGATCAGACAAAATCAATTTTAAGGTGGAAAAAGCTCTTTCAACTGAGACTTGAGTGGATGGCACTGATAAGACAGTTAGCGCAACAGCTTTAAGCTGATTACATTGATGAGATGTCCAAAACTTTAAAATGTTGGATTTAGACGGTTCTCTATCAATGCCATCGAAGGCTCTAATAATGTCATTAACCGTTTTATTTTTTGAAACACTTTGCTGTTCGTTAACATTGCGGAGATAACTTTCTACATCGTCATCTTCTGAAATAGATAATGACAAAGCCAAATTCGGAACCTCAACACTGTTTAAGCTTTGAAGTCTATGAAAAATATTACCAATGTGTTGTTTGGCTTCTAGCTTTTGCGAATCACTTAATAGATTTTGGAATCGAGGGTCTAGAAACACAGAGGCTAGTATGGGTGGAGATTTTATGACAAATTCGGAACGTCTTTCTAGAATTTTTAACAAAATGGCATTAAACCTGCCTAGTGATTTTGAGACTCTGTCGGACAACATCAACCATATAACAAAAAAGTCGCTAGGCAGGAGATCAGATTTCTGAAGTTTTAAGGAAGCGTCATACAGTGGACGTAGTACTGAAAAAACGGCATCTACTTTTTGCCCTTCTGCTTGGCTTAAATGTAACGATTTTATATCGCTCGAATGCTCAATGCAAAAATCTTTGAGAGTTCTTGAGTTCTTGTTAGATAGTCGAGAATTGGTTTCCTTAAATGGCTTGCAAGCAACAAATTAAGGCATGTGGGAGTTCGTAGTTTTTTGCAAACTAATCTAATTCTGGACATATCAATATGTAATTCTTTAAAGAAATCCAAGGCAACTAAATTAAGCGTATGCGCTGCACAACGTATTGTAGTTATCTGACTATCCTGTAAATCCATATCTACCATACTGAGTGCGTCGCAAATGCATTCACCCTCAGCATCATCCAGTTCAGCTTTGCAAATGTTTTCCATTATATCGCCCACACGAACCATGTTGGCTCCGTTGTCAACTGTATAGGTGTACACCTGACGCATAGATACATTGTAGCACTGTAAACCGTCGACTATAATTGATGTGAGATTGGCGCTCGTGTGCTGGTTATGGACTTCTTTCATTGCTAGTGTATAGATCTTCAGTTCGCCCTCTAAAATAATTTGCACATTTATGCCAATTATCGACCGGTCTAAACGACTAACACAATCGGCTTTGATGGATATCAATCTGAAATAACACAGAAAATATTATGCTTTATTGATTGTCAATTCATTTATTGGCTTTCAAATACTACATACATATTTATTAAGAGTACATCACACGCGCAAAAATATATACATACACATGAATGCATAAACATGTACGTCGGTTTTCGGCATATGTACATACATATGTGTGCCAATTTAGATATTTTTCCCACCAGATATCGACTGTAAAATAGCTAAACAATGTCAAATAATTAGCTAGAATTGCAGGCTCCAGTTTGCGAGCTTACAAAATAGCTATGTCTGGTGGGAAAAATAGCTAAATTGGCAATTCTGGTCAAGATATACTTAACTAGGTAGCCGAACTCGCTATCTCGCTCTCTTTGCTTGCTTCTTAAATGTCAGTCTGTAAACAACAGTTGCGAGCGACGCATCTCCACGGACGAATTTTTTGTGTTCTGCTTCTTAGTTCGCTCTCTCGCTCTCTTTGTATTTTTATAAGTAGCTGTGAGAGAGCGAGTGCGGCTACCTGGTTAAGTATACCTTGGACTAAGATATCTAGACTGCACAATTGCTCAGTCGACACCGCGTCTGTCAGAAATTAGTCAGCTGTTCGCTCTAACTTACGCTCTCTGGATACATTTGGGAGTATGTCCGTCTCGCTCTAACCACTGTGTTTTCCTACGAACTTTGTAAAGTATCTTTTTGGGCACTATCGTTTAGCACCATCAAAATTGATAGGCAGCTCAAATTTGTTCTCTAATACTCATTCTCCATGGCTCCATCATTGCAGATCTTCTTAAAGTTAGTTGCATTAAGGGGTTACATACAGTTAATTTTTTTTTTAAATCGATGCAATAAGTCATTACGGCCCTTATTTTCGAAGATACATGCATATTTGTAAAGACGTATCAGGTGCAGCTAAAACTTTAGAGGCGTTTTTCTCAAAACTGTGTTTTTAAAGTCGGTGACCACGATATCTCGAAAACGGCTGAACCGATTGGTTTCAAAATTTGAGACAATCTTCTGAAACATATTCTTTAGAAATTAATCGAAGGTTTTTCCACTCCGATGAATATTTTTTTAAAAATTTTTTTTGGGCAAAACTTTGAGTGAAAAATCGCTAATTTTTTGAAAAGCTATAGTTTTGTTAAAAAAATTTATATTGCTTATTCCTTCGATTAATTTCCAGTTTTTGCAATTCTTTAACGTAGCCCGTTTAGTTTTTTTATATTGGATGATTAAGTTCACAGATATCGTGGTCACCGGAAAGCATCTTTTTGGAGTAGAGCTTCTGGAGTTCAGCTGTAGCAGCTTTCAAAATTATAAGTTTTATAAATAATAAATGGTAAAATACGGTTAAAAGCTACCTAAATATGTGTACAAATACTTATAATAATGAGATTAAAGGTCTTATCAGCAAAAATGCTTTAAAAATGTTTTTTTTCAAGCCAATTAACTGTATGTAACCCCTTAAAAATCTCGAACTTATTCCGCAGTTTTGTTTTGCAGACAAAACGCACTTCCGTATTCTATCACGTTGTGTATGCCTTTTTTGTCTGCTGTATCTTGGGACCTAACTGTCTACAACTCGCAGCTTTTACATTAAATAAAGTGCTATTCAAACACCAATATGCGGAAATTGATTGTAAAATTTTTCTTTGTTTTTTCTTAATAATAAAGGCTACAAAATTCGCACGATTGACACGTTGCTATGAAATGCCCATATGCCTTTTATTGTCTAAAAATGTTTAAAATACGGGCAGACTGACTGATCATGAAATAGGTTAATTCATCAAATTATTTTTGGTGACGAAGGGTTATGAGTTGGAAAACCCCAAAAAGAATTAACAATTTTATATCACAAACATAATATCATGCCACATTACCGTCGCAAAAAGAGGTATATTTTGAATATCCATTCAAATTGAGATTCCCGATTCTCGAAACACAGATCGCATACTTAAAGATTTCTTAAATAAAGAAATATTTAGCTGGGTGGCTAAGCAACCGCCTGTCTGCCTGCCTGCTTGCCCACTTCACTTCAACTTTGGAAAATGAGGTTGCAAATGAAATTGTTTATAAAGTGTCCTATTTAAGCCCGAGCAGTAGGCCTTGCCTTTCCACTCGGGTTGCTGTCACCGTTTCCTAGTGAACAATATGGAATATCTTTTTAGTGTTATTGTGAGTCTCGGTTGGTAACATAGAAAAACTAACATAGAAGCACACTTTGCTGCGTCGACAACTTTTCACTCAGACATTTGTCAGCTGTTCGCTGTCATTTTGGCTCTTTGAGTTATTTTTTGACTCTCTGAGTTTTTTTTTGACTATGTCCATCTCCCTCTAACCACCGTGTTTTCCTATGTCGACAATAATTTTGAGTAACAGATTTTGTTGTCACTATTGAAGTATCTCCTTGCCACAATGGCGTTAACATCACTCAAAAAAGAGCGGCGTTTCAAAGTGTGCTTCTATGTTAGTTTTTCTATGTTGGTAAACATCTAACGCTGAAAACTAAAAGTAAGTTTTTTTTTCGATTTTATTTAACACAAAGCTGAAGTGTTATTTTGTAATTATTCGTAGCAGATCCCCATCATGCCTGTCGTCAATGTATCACATATTAGCAACTCCTTCAATGTGTCGCGCCACGAATTGTTGCTTTGGCTGAATGGACTACTAAATACTGACCTGAAGAAGCTGAATGACTGCTGCACTGGTGGAGCATACTGCCAACTATTCCACATGCTGCGACCGAATGCGCTTAAGTTGCTTCGCGTCAAATTCATGACCAATACGGAACACGAATTTATATATAACTTTAAGCTGTTGCAGGCGGCCTTTCACAAGGAGCATGTATGGAAAGAAATCCCTATTGAGCGGCTCATAAAGGGCCACTTTCGGGATAATTTGGAGTTCCTTCAGTTCTTTGAAGTTAATAAACGGGAATGCGTAACTTACGATGCACTGACGGCTCGAAATTATGCAACAATAGGGATTGGCAATTGGTGGACCGCCAAGAGGAGTCTATGGGGTCGAGGAGCCTGCACTACATTGAATTCGATAAATTCCGTGAATGAAGTGGGACACACACTGCCAGAGTCGGGAAAGGAATATGTGGTTAAACGGCAGCACTTAAATAAACTAACAGTAGTGAAAAAGAAACTACTAGAGGCACTGGGGACTGTTTCCAAAGAGGTGTCGAAGAAGGACGAAACGGAGGACTCGGGTGAAGTACTGATTGGAAGACCTAAGTCGAGTAAAAAGGACTTATTGCCGATTCAAAAATCCGATCAGACGACGATTGCTACCCAATATATATCTGGAAGCTTTCGCCCTGAAAATTGGAAATTGGACATGATAATGGAAATTTTACTAAGAGAGAAAAAAGAGAAGAAAAATAATACATGTGCTTCAGCTCCCTCTTCCCCTGTCAAGTCGCATCATTCGATTGAACTTCGGGAAAGAAATCGCTTTTACAACGCCTTTGAACAATTCCTACGGCAAGATAGGGAAATATCTTTATACTCCGAACCGAAGAGTGAGAAGTATGAAGAGACGCCCATCTCTAGCGGCTTCAAATGTGCGCAGGATTCAGCTTCACACCTCAACTGGGTTGGCGTAGATAAGATGGTTTCTGTACCCCACCTTTACGATACTGAGGAGAAGGCCCAAGACTCGAACAGCTTTGGCATCCAGCTCTTCAGATCCATCTTCCCATCTAAAGTCGCAACATTCGATTGCACTGTTTGAAAAAACTCGTAGTTCCAGAGCCTTCGAGGAAGAGAGGGCACGTGAGTTAAAGTTGCAACACTCGGAAACAAAGAGTGAGAAGGATGAAGAGGCGCCCATCTCTAGCGGCTTTAAATGTGAGCTGGAGGATAACTTTTCCGACATTTCAAATCTAGATAGTCCCCGAACTCAACTGAATTTTCTGAATGAACAGTTTGTGGATATGATATGGTATCGTGAATGTTTCAAAAAACATGTCGGTATTGCGTAAGAAACCGGAAAGGATTTACTATGCATGCGCAAATTTCGAAGGTGTAACTCCTACGATGATTCTCAATATTCGCTATGCCCAGGAGGATAACGTGCCAGAGTTGCAACAGATTCCTTAAATGTGTTGACGTTGCGTTGTGTTTTTCCACAGTTGTATATGCGTAAGAAGTCGGAAAAATTGGCATTTACTTAAATTGTTCAAGTATATTAAAATAGTACTGATTCTGTACTCAATATAGCATAAAATAGAATTTTTTTGTACGGAGTACCCTTATTTGAAAGAAGCAGTTCGTTAAAATCTTTTACAGACGTTTATCAAAGTTGGAGATATGCGATTTTGGGCTGTTAACTTGAATGTCTTTTACTTAGGGACAAAAGTGGAAATAGCTTTACTATCTAGGGTAGGCAGAAGTACTCACGGGCTTGTACAGAACCGCCAGGCTTCGACAGCCCGATGGCTGTACATTCGCGAGTTTTTTCAAGTTAAGGAAGAGTATTGAGCTTTAAACGAGTTTTGGTGTCGCCTTTCTAGCTTACCCAAAATTTTTACCCGTTTGTATCCCATTTTTCAGGTTCACTTTAGCAAAGTTGTTGGTTTATTTTGTTGATAAACCCTCCACGAAAGGCTTACTAGAAAAAACTTTTTTGTTTTCAATGCTATCGCTCCCAAACTTGTTAACGATCAATATATGCTACCACATATTTCTGCCAAGTTTGATCCAAATCCAAATAGAAATAAATTTACATTTATCGAAGTTTTTGCCAGTTGAGGAAAAACCGAGAATAACCCATATAATTGTTTCTGTTTCGGTTCTGATAATAATGGTTATAGGGTTACGGTTATAAGTAGACATCGGACTTTG